>JARHVA010003972.1:1587500-1612500 GCA_037957365.1 Torreya grandis
GTATTGAATTTAAATAATATAATAAGAGAGGTAATTTTATATATTAAAATATGGTATTATACACTTATAATGTTATTTTTGACCTACCTTAATCCTAAATACCTTGCACATACATATATGCCTCTAATTCACCGTTCTCCCACATCTAAATGTTAGTCATGGGTCCAATCCTTCTACATTTCTGAAATTCACCTATAAAAATTCCCATAATATGTGCCAAACTAGTTATTTATCATACTCAAACATTTCAAAAACATTAGATCAGGTTTCAAGTCTCCTAGGCAAAAGCATTAAACTCAAGCAGTATCATCTAAATATTATAGTTTTGTCTTTCACCCAATAATTGTAAAATTATAAAATAAAATAATCTTTATGGGTCAAACCTTTTTTATAACATGTCATAGGAGTAATAAATTACCAAAATAGATGCATATAAAATACAAATCAAGTGTAAAATTATTATACATTTGGAACTTATCTATCAAGCATCTTTGCATTACTGCACATTAAGAAAAACTACCTTATTCCTCCCAAAATTGTAAATTAGTCAGTAAGATAAGTTATCAAACAAGTTTGAAGCACACCAATAAAATAAATCACAAATTTATTTAAGTACCAAAACTAATATTTATATATGCATTAATATAGAAAAGGAACAAAAATTCATATTCAATTCAAGGTGAAGAAATATGTGTGACTTTACTTACTTATTTAGAGTATTAGATATATACGAAATATTCAATCATAAACAAGGTGATTGGGATTATATTATCCAATTACACTTCCAAATTTTTATCCCCTCACAAGAGCACCTAGGGTTTCAAGGAAAAGAGAAGGATTATGTATATTGTATGAATGACTACTCACTAAAATCGCACATAGAGATGAAAGAGAATCATGCACACCTACTTGTTCCCAAAAAGATAAAATTCTAATAATTATCTAATTTGGAGTATATTGTCTAATGTTATTATCCTCGGTGGATGATACCATCTACTACATACAAAGATCTATATCCCACACCGAGTGACCCATAGCCTTGCTTTTCACTTTCCCTAATACCTACCATTTATCTCAATAATGTACAATACAAGATTATGATAAATATATAATCCTTTTTTATACATTCCATATTTAATAAAATTTAATTTCAAATAAATTTTAATCTTATACATACAAATATATGATTAATTTTCATGCATTGTGAAATATGTAGTCAAATTTATATCTTAATTAGATTAAGTGATTAGTTCACATTAGGGTAAAAAATATTAGTGAAAATGTTTATTAATTAAATATTACCAAAACCTAAGTTTCCATTATAGATTCATCCTAATTTCTATAGTTTTCAAGTTTCTACTTTAGGGTTTATGTTCTAGACTTGATTTTTGAACATTTTTAAGGTTCATAGGTGCAAGTTTGAGATTTCCCCCCTTTTCCATAGGGTTTCATACTCATCCTCCTTTCAGGGCTTCCTCAATTAGGTTCATTCCTTGTTTTGATAATATTAATCCAAAATTACTCTATTTTTCATACCCCAAGGTTTTTTTTCATCATATTGTGTGGATAACAATCCTATTTTATTTCCAAAAATATTTTAAATAATTTTCAAATATTAAAATTTATTATTTTTATTAATTTATATCTAGAGGGAAAATGGTGCACATATTTTTAAAATAAGTTTTTGCTTTCATTTATCTACTATGTGTTATCAGAAACCTATTTCTATTTCCAAACATTTCTCATGATTTTATTGGATTGGCTGGTTCCTTATTTAGTACTTGTCAAGGTACTGCTTCTACTATTACTTTCCTAGTAGGAGAAATTTTTGCATTTTTCTTTCTTGATCTATTAGGGTTTGGTTACTAAATTCAAATTGAGTGAACAATGTAAAACCCATACTAGCTCTCATCCCATGGATATCCTATTGTTTATCCATTCCATGCCTTATGTTTATGATAATGAATAGACTAATGTTTAAACTTGTGTGATTAATGATGATAATTATATATATGAAGAATATTATTGTGAAGGAAATGATTATGGCTATGATGATGAAGATGATTAGTACACTAGCCATAAATATAATGAATAATGAAATGATGAAACTAATGTTGTAATACAAGAACATAGTTTTCCTTATTCTTCTTTACACTCTTCTAATCATACACTAGAACAAGAGGAAAGTAATAATTAATTACACCATACACTATTTTCTAGAATTACATAAAATGAAGAAAATATAATAACATCATGCAAATATGATATACATTGGGATGCACATGATGTTTTGATTTGTAATGGTACATCTCCATAAATGTATACTCTTAATAGCATCAAATATTTGGACATGCCCCTTCCTCAAGTAGAATGGGAGTAGTTCATCTTTGGAAACTAATCATGATACAAAATAATGTGATATATCTTTTCCTTCTCTAGAAATGGTAAATGATACAAATTAATGTTTTATTTATTCTCCTTATCTAGATGATACACTTGATTATGATGATTCTCTATCCTCTCTTGAAATGTATTGTCACAATCCTCCTCCTTATCCCACTCCATTTCCCATGAATCCTCTTGATGTATTTTGTATGTGTATAAAATCTAAAAAATGCTTAAAATCAAAATAATAATAAAAAATGAGCTCCTCCTTGCTACTAATTTACCTTTTAGAGGTATTAAGTCAACCATTGGTGTCTAAACCACTACTATTATTACTATTCCTACATCTACACCTCATACTACATCTATGATGTCCACCGAAGGTATGGGGACAATAAAAGGCTTTGCTAAAAATTTCATTCTTATTCATAAATAGTCAACCTATCCCATTCCTACAATTACTATGCATATTACATCATCAACCTCACCTACTATGTGTTCCATTTATTAAATTGTTTTAGTTATTTAGGCTATGGTGTTTTATTTAGATTAAGGTGGTTCTAAATCTAGCCATTTAATGTATTTTCTTGATTTCATTAAAAATCCATTAGCCATTGCTATTGTATATTATCCTTTAGCCATTGGTTTTGTAGCACCCAAGCTTCCATTTTATAATGACAAAGGTGACCCATATAAACACATTAAATCCTTCCATTTAACATGCTTGGATTATTCATCTAATAATAATTTATTAATCAAGATATTTCAAAGGAGTTAAAAACATTTTGCATTCACATGGTTCTATACTCTTCCTTTTCACTTAGTTCAGATATTCAACCCTTTGGTTGACCAATTTATAACACATGTTTAGGTCAAAATTAGTGAAAATTTATCTTACACTAACATTTTAAAAATTAAACAAGAACTAAATGAACATATTTGTGATTATGTTCTTTTATACAAGAGTGTGCTCTCTAAGATGGAAAATACTATGCATGATAATGAGTTGTACCACATATTCAAGATATTTTTTCTTTATCCATTACATGAATCTATCATGTTAAAGTAGTTTCAATATTTTGATAATTTATGCCACATAATCAAATACCATGAAGTTAAGCTTATTTCCATGAACAATCTTTGGTATATATTTAATCCTTCTAATATAAGGTCTTAAAGTAAATAATGTGTTAAGATAAAATTAATAGTTAATACAATAATGCAAACTAATGAATATTAAAAATTATAACTCTTTTATGACCCATTAAAAAATCATGATATGAAATAAATAAAAATAATACAAAAGTATATAAGGCTTATAGTGTGGCTACTTATAGATAATATTTTATGAATATTGAATATTCCCAACCTATGACTGGTATTATGTCTAGCACGACCATTTTGGCTCTGATAAATACTATGAAAGAGTCCATAGAGCAATTTCAAAATAAAATATGTTGAAATATCACATAATTAAAGTAAAATGTTATGCATATCACTAATTTTGAGCACACTAATGTTAATTTTATATCTAGTTCTCCATATAAAACTTATGTGGTACAATAACTTACATCTCAAGTATGGGTTCAAAATAAATAAAAGTAACCTAAAATTTGAGGGTGATAATTTTGACATAAGGATAATAGTGAAACTCTAAGGAATATGATCCATAATAGTTTGATCAATTATACTGCACAAAAATCCAAATATTATTGTGTTTATCATATAATGCATGGGCAACATACAAATAGGTGTTGGGCCTTCAAGATAAAAATACAAAAGCATAATAAAATATAAAGTGTACCTATGAAATATCCTATAATAAACACAGTTCTAGTGAGAAAAAGGAAACTAAGAAATAAAATTTGACTAAAGGTTACTAATAAATATGTTAAAAAATGATATGTTCCTAAAAATACTAATGTCACAAACATTGTTTTTAAATAATCAAACAATATATCTACTCAAATAATATAGAAAAAGGATAAAGGAAATATGATAAAGGATATTATTAATACTCAATCGATAATTATAATCTCTCCTGCAGTTAAAACTAAGACATGAGTGCCTAATAATGAGGAACATATGGAAGAGAAAAAAAAATTAGTTCCATAATATGGCATAGCTGGTTTTACATATTTAACTGTAGATACAAAAGATTATTATAATAATATTGATGATGCTGATAATTGGTATTAAAGTGACAAATACAATGGTAAAATTATTACTACAAGCCAAGAATTCATAGTTTTGCACAATGATATAATAAAATAATCAATAGATAAATGGTGGCTGAGAGACACAAGGCCTACATATGAGAATTTCATTGATAGGATTATTGGTGATATTTTATTCATGTATTCTTAAAATACCAAAAATTAAATAATTCAAAAACATTAATTTTTTTCAAATAAAAAATAGGACCTAAGCATGGCATGATTTATATATTACATTATTTACATATGTTATTTATCACATTTTTGGTATATGGAATATTAATTTCACACACACACACACACACACACACACACACACACACACACACACACACACACACACACACACACACACACACACACACACACACACACACACACACACATTTCATGATATATGAATGTGTTCCAAGACATATAGATCATATATGGAAACATAGATGTTAGAATTTACTATACCTAGGGGTCATGCTAATGTTGGGGGCATATTATTCCATATGTCAAAATATTACATGTTATATATTTATATGACCTTTGAACATCTTTAGATATTTAGATTGATTACACATTTATTGTTAGTTACTCATATCTTAGATAGTGCTATGTGGATACACTTTGATATATAAGGATATTGTATACTAGTTTTCAATTTTTATTATATACACTATTTCTAAATTATATATCACCTCAATCTTGTACACTTAGAAAATACATATCATGGATGTAACTTTAGCTTCTAGACCTTACCACTATTGAAAGGAACAAATACACTATATTTGTGTGGTAAATTGTTTATCTCTTAGTTTAAACAATGATATTCTAATCAATCAAACCTTCAATCATGCTCACAATGTATAAACCTACTTATTTTTTTGTCTTTGAAATTTCTAGACTTATGCCTATTTTATATTTACCCAGACACTCTCATCCTAGTCAAACGCCTATGTCAACACAAGTTTCCTATTCCAATGCAAGTGTCTAGTGACATAAAATTAATCCAATTTATAAATCAAATGTATAACTATGGTGGGCCTAAATGATTCTAATGTGAGAAATTCTCCAAAGTGATTGATATAAATACAAAATCAACCCTCATTCAATCTTCACCTAGAAAATTCTTACCTCTCATAAGGCAACTTACCAAAAGTATTCAATCAAGTACTCAAGTGAGAAAAACTTGCATATTTTCTCCTATTTTCATATTAGTCATAGATATAAGACATCTATAGGATTTAATTACTAGAGGGACATCCCATGAGCCATAATTACCAAGTTACAAGATATGTCACTCTATGTACTTGTTTATCACATATTGCATGATACACATAAAAGTAAACACGTAGGGGAGAACTACATAAGTCTAAGGCCCTCTTTAGAGTATTGGCTATGTAAAAAATGCTCATTAAAATAGGTTTATTTTGGATATCTAAACACCATGTGCATAGTAACCCATTTTTACCACAACTAATATGAAGATGAAGAACTAAGGTTTCACTATTTGATAAGAAATGATAGCCCATGATCCAAATATGATCACATCAAAGTGAAGGCATTACAAAACCTAAGATATTTAGGTGGTCACATCTAGATACAACAAGCATTCCATACTGGACATCTACATCTAGGTCAGACATAAGTGTTGACATAACTATCCTAAGTCAACATAAGTGTTTGAGGCCACATAGGTGCTTAATCTAGAATATTAAGATTGATCCAAAATACACTTTCAATTTTATTCTTCCTATTCTAAATCCAAATATGATTTAGTCTCAGAACTAGTTAAGTATTTTATTTTTATTATCATTGAAATATCTAGCATAAATGTACTTTATAGTTGTAGCATATCTCAAAATCATAAATTGAGTATATGTTTATCTGAGTTTGTAAATAAATTGGTCTACTTTAGAGATAATATACCATCCTTGTGCCCTAACATATCTCTACCTCCTTAAACCTATATTATCTAATCTAGATTTTATGATTAAACATTTGGTGAACTCAACCTATGTGAATGATTTTTTTATAAATATTAGGGTTTTAAGTCAGCTAGGTTTTCAAATTGTTTTAATTTTTTTATTTCTTACTTATATTATTTTTCATTTGGCCTAAGAATAGACCTAGATTAGGAGGTGTAATATTGATCACATTGATATTCCTCTTATACAAATAAAATTCTCAAATGAATGAAGGGACTAATCTTATGGTCTATGATCATACACATGTTGAGAATGAAAAAGATATTGGTGAGGTTATCAAAGAAGATTATGATAATGAAAACCATGAGTCTAATTAAATTGATGAACATGAACAAATAGATCACGAGTAAGTGAAAGTGATTATATTGTTTCATGAGTGTATTCATCAAAACCCTGAAGATATTGATGAAATCCTAAGAACCATATTAAAAACTAAAAAATTAAAAATCATAAATGCACAAGTAGGTTCACCTATTGATCATGGCATTAGAGCTATAGGTCATTCCCATATATAAAAAACCATCCCTTTGAGCACATTATTGCTTCATACATCTAGTGGGGACACGAGATATGTATTCATACCTTTATTCCCTAAAACTAATATTTCTACATCTTACATGGGAAACTTTAATACTTCAACCCAATTTCTAGTTCTGATGCCTATATCTACCCAACTTATGGGTAAAAATCCTTTGGTGACTTCTTAAATATCCAACCTTATATACAAATAGGTGCAAGCTCTTAGCCAAACTATACAATTTTTACAAACTAAGATTAAAAATAATGAACAAAATTCCATGAAATCACCTTATGTTATTGATTCATAAGAGGCGTTACATAATCCTCGTACATTAGAGATATCTCTACACCCATTACAAATTGGTTTTTTTGTACTTAAGCTCACATTTTATGATGGAAAGGTTGATGCTAAATAACATCTTCAATCTTTATATGTGGCATGCCTTGATTATGTCTTCAATGATAAAATTTTAACAAAATTATTTCCATTAAGATCAAAAGACTATGCTTTCAAGTGGTTATATGATTACCAACCCAATCATTAAATGCATTAAAACTTCTTACAGACCAATTTTTGGCACACTTATCCATAAATATCATCAAAAAGGTTTCTTAAGCCTAAATTGAAAAAATTAAACAAGGACCTAATGAACTAATTAATGAATATATGTTATGCTACAAGATAATGTTAGCTAAAATGACCAATCCTATGGTAGCTAAAGAGATTCAAGACATCTTCAAGAAAAGTTTCCTTTATCATTTACATGAGTCCATTGTTTTAAAAAAATTCAAATCTTTTGATAATTTATGCCACATTGTTCATGATCATGAAATGAAACTTATCTCATTGAACAAGCTTCAATATATATAAAACACACTCACTACATCTACATCTAATATCAAGTTTACTATAAAATCAAGTTACAAGGTAAAACATATTAAACCTAAAAAATAAACAACTACCATGATTAATTTGGTGTGATAAAAACCTAATCAACTTGTCTTATCCAATGCATGACAAAGATAATTTACATGCTTAACTGAGTCTCCTGCTTCATTACTTCTATAGCTTGTAGAGTGCCACCTCATATCTCTCCCTCATCCTATAAATGTTGATATGAGTATAAATATACCCATAGGGTGTGATGAAAATGATTATTGTGATTATCACTAAGGCCCTAGGCATTATATGAACATATGTTTTACTTTGAAGCACAAGATACAAGATCTCATCAATGACTAAAATATTACATTTGATTATCTTAAAAAGGAATTAGGTTTACAACCTAATGATCACACAAAATAGAAAATATTTAATAATCATTTTCAATACCATTATAACAAGGATATATAGGTGAAAATGGCATATAATGCACATCCTCCTCTATCACATTATGCACACCCATTAGATGAGATTATTGGTACTTATATATGTCATACACCTTATATGGTTTAGAGACCCTCTTTGATTTTGATGATAATGAGATTAGGGATGATGACTTAGATATTCATTCCTTATTCATTCAATCATTGTTTCATAACCAACCTATATACTGTGTTAAGATTGATAATGGGATAAGTGAAAAAATTTATAAAATTTGATATTACTTACAAATTTAGGTTAAACAAATCATGATTTACATCCTTTGACTAGATTAGTTAGAGAATTTGATGAGAACTCATAATAGATTCTTGGTGAGACCCATACATGTTGCTACATTTTTAGTTATATCTTCCATGGGTGTCTCTGATATGTTATTGGGATGAACTTCAATACATACTCTTCGATCAACACCTTTTATAGTACATGGGTGTGTTAAATAAATTGATGCTAATCAAGTAATTATAATTTCCATAATTAAATATAAACATACACTTGAATAATATAAATTTATGCTGAATAAGTTAGTTATCAAAATTGATAAGGTTAATCCTCTACAAAAGGGTAAGCAATAGGTAATCCCATTTCCTAGGTGATAAGTAATTGAAAGACCATTGCATTAGAAATATATAATGGGTTCCATGGAATCCTCACGTAATACACTTTATATTCAAATATACATATAACCTAAACATGTTCTTGTTACTTATATTCCAATGAACCACATAACACTTAATGATGGGCTCCATGAAACCCTACTCATACTATTTCCTCACAATCAAATACTCATATTATACATACATAGAGAATTACATATTCTATAGTGAAATATATATCACCTATACATGCTCCTTGGTATTACCACCCATTTATTTCAACATGTTCCCTATGGGGAGATACCTATGATCATCCATTGGATGAGACCATAGGATATTTATTTCTTTGTAATATTTCAAAAATACCAAAAAAATCCAAAAATATAGAAATATTTGTAACATTTACATATTATATTAAATCCTTGGAATATATGTTGTTGGTTCCATGTTGGTAGATAACATATCATTTATTTCTATATAACATGTGTTTCATGCATATTTTGAGTCTGATTCAAGCATAAATAGATACATGATCTATACACTTTTAGATGTTGGAATTTCTCTCTACTTATGTCATTTGTAAATTAGGGGCATCCATTTCTTTGATCTTGATACATTTAATTTCTATTAATCCATGATAATTTTAAATTATCATGATTGAGATTATATACTTACACATGCCTTTATCAATGCTTATATATTTGGAAGTGTACTTGATATGCTATATACTTAATTTTTTTTCTAACACATATGGTTTATGGGATAGTATACTATGTTATATTTGTTACTTATTGTCTAAGTTTTATTTATGCACTTCCATGAGGGTCTTGTATTTTTTGTTCAAGAATTTGAATATGATCCATTGATTTTGGCACCCATGCCTATGTTTTCCTATTATGACATTTGTATATGCCATGGCTTTTTGTATGTTGATATTTGAATATGTCATTACTTACTTTATGAACATTTGACTAAGTCATGTCCCTTAGATTGTGTGGAATTTGAACATGTCCCTTATTTGAGGTCTCCTTGGACCATTGTATTTTGACTTACATTTAAGTGATCTTGTGTATGTCCTTAATTTATTTTAGAACTTGTACTGCTACTATCTATAGCTTACCATGATTTACATCATGCATATTAAGACTTGATGTGATCAAATCCTTTAATATTCAATGATATATATACCTAGACATGTTACTTCTATATGTTACATAGCTCATACACAAATTATATAGTTATATTATCCTTTTGAGGTAAGGTGACTATCAATTTATACTTTCCATCACCTCAAAATGGGGTATATTAGTAGGGGCATCCCATAGAGGCATCACTTCCACATTTTTCATAGTTCACCATATTCATATATCTATGGGGACATGTTTTAAACACTTAAAAAAAATTTAAGTTGGCCAAAACTCATAATTATATGATTCAGATACATAACTATGGTAGAATTTTATACATTGGTACCATTATTATACCTAGGTTTCAGCATGAGACATACATAAGATGCATATTCTATGAAAAATATTACCTAAAATTAAAATATAAAATCAGTTTTCAGATTTTAAAACACTTCTAAAAACTTTAGCTTACCATGTTGGATTGTTATGGACGATATTGAGCCAATCTACTAGTTCAATTTTTGGTATGGTTGAGGTGTTTAAATCACTCAATATTTATTTATAGGTTAGAATTGATTACATCATCCAAAACCACATTATTTATATTGTGAGTTGACTTGGTTCACTCACACTCACCAAGTTATAAGTATGATTGGGTTGCATAGTTGTGCTAATCTCAATTGCTAGGTGGCAACTCACCTTTAGTTCTAGGGGCAAGTTTTGTTATTCAATATTTTTATATTTATGCACTTTTCATATTTAAATTTGTCATAATCTCAACTATAATTATTCATAATGATAAATGCTTTCAAATCAAATTTCCAAAAGGAAAATTAGTTACATTTATACACGTGTAATCCTAAACCTTGCTCTCTTTACTTCAAAACATTTCAAATGACTTCAATGTCCAATTATATGCACTGATTATATCCTATAACATGATCTTAATTTTAGTTTAGTCACTAACAAAGAACTCAAATTGGACTCATTCAAATATAATGTGTGTTATACACACTAAGGTATACATTTCTTTTCTTTTAAACTAGTAATTTCATTACTAGATTAAATGGGAGGGTGAAATGTAGACACTATTTCTGAATTGTATAGCACCTTAGTCTTATACACTTGGAAAATACATATCATGGGTGTACCTTCAACTTATATACCTTATCTCTACCAAAAATATCACATACACTATTTATCTTTGCCAAAATTATTATCTCTAAGTCTGACCAATGCTATTCTGATGACATAGACCTTTGATCATGCTTAAAATGTTATAAACCTACTTATCTTCTATCTCTACAAGTTTTGGAAATGTGCTTGTTTCCTAGCTACTTAGGCACTTTCATCCTAGTCAAACACCTACATCAATGTAAGTGTCCTATCATGATGAAAGTGTCTAGTACCCTAAAACTCATTAAATTTACAAATGAAATGTATACCTATGGTTAGACTAAGTGATTTAATGTGATATATTATCTAAAGGGATTTATATAATTAAAATATCAACCCTAATTCATTCTTCACATAATAAATTATTACATCTCACAAGGAAAATTACCAAAAGCATTCAATAAAGCACTCAAGTGAGCAAAGATTGCATATTTTATCATGTTTCCATATTAGTCATAAGGAGAACACATCTAAAAGTATGAATTACTAGAATAGAATCCCATGAGCCACATTTTCCAAGTTAAAAGATAGGTCACTATATGTACTTTCTTATCACCCATTACATGATACACACACAAATAACACGTAGGGGATAAATATATAAGTCTGAGGCCTTATTCATAATATTGGCTATATAGGCAATGTTCATTGATAGAGGGGTCTCTAGTGTAGCTCAAAATAGAGTGCCTACTAACCCATTTTTCCCAAAACCAATATGAAGATGAAAAACTAGGATTTCTCTATTTGACAAGAAATGATAACCCATGATCTAGATCTGAGCATACCAGAGTAAAGGTAACACAAAACCCAAAATATCCTAAGTGGTTTCATTCATATCCATCAAGTATTCCATATTAGACACCTACATCTAGGTCATACATAAGCATCAACAAAACTATCTCAAGTCAATGCAAGTGTCTCAGGCCATATAGGTTCTTAAAACATAATATGATGACTGATCCAGAATCTAATTCTATTCTTATTCTTCTTGTTCCAAATCTAGATCTACTTTAGCATCAAAAATAGATAAGTATCTTTTTTTCACTATAATTTAAATATCTAGCATAGTTTTACTTTATATTCTTAGCATATCTCATCATAATAAATTTAGTATATATTTATCAAATTAATTGGCTTCCTTTAGAGATAGTCTACCATCCTTGTGCATTGGATATCTCTACCACTTTAACCATAGATTCCCTAATCAATATTTTAGGTTTAAATAGTTATATGTTTATTTGATTTTATTACTTCTTCATATAGGGTAATAATTGTTTTTATGTGGTCATTTTCATTATTTTTTGTGACATATTTATGTTCCTAGTGTGTGAATACTTTACCTTATTTATTATGACATATTAATTTCCCTTTTATGTGGTCAATGACCTAATTTATTGTGACATATTTATTTCTCATTATTATGGCCCTTGGACCTTTATGTGACATTATGTGATTATGAGTGGATTAATCTAGGATTGTCTACTAATCCTTTTGAGATTATTGAGATTGCTAAGTTTTCAGGTGTTGTGATCCATATCATGCACATCCCCCTTGTCTGTGGAGCCATTATTTATATCATGTAACTCTTTAATGCACAATATTATTTAATTATTACCTAAAATATGATCACTAATGTGAGGTTAATTATTAAATATATCTTCATATGAAACTTATATGTCCTACACTACATATATTACATACATGCATTGATAATTCATACATTACTATAATGAATATTTTCACATGTTGAAATGTTTCTACATGATTACATATTTATATATGACATGATGCAATTAACTATTATTTTGAAATGAGTGACATGTAGGGTACTTCACTCACCTCAAAATGGGGTTATATTAATGGGCTTATCAACATTAATAATTTTTAGAGATTATAAAGACACAAGATTTCATGAACATAAAAATCATATTTTGGGACAAGATTATAAATTTTAGAGATTTAGATATGAGCCAAATATCCATACATTGATATATATTCTGAGGGTGTATACCATACATACTTACTAATTTTTCATAGGCATTAGTTATTATTGTCACTTAGATTTGTACCCTTTGAAGAGATGTAAAACTCTCCTCATCCAAGTGGCACAGTGGAATCACCTATAGGCTTGTGGGAAGCCTAAAGAATGAGGTGAGTCTCTAGATAGGGTTAACTCCCTTGATGTACCACTTGGATGAGGAGAGATTTTCATCTTCTCAAAGGGTCCAAATCTAAGTGACAAATTTTTTTAGCATGCTCGGTAGGATTATTTTTCCAAGAGTTGGAGGATTTTTGGTGTTGTCCTTTAACACATTAGACTTTGGAGGAATATAAGCATAAATGGTGACTTTGAAGTTACACTAGCTGGTCAAGTATCCTAGGTATTCCTTTTAAATATTATTTTTAACCATTCCTTGAGTTCTTTCTTCCTAATGAAGTTTCATGGCTGGCCTTAGTGTTGAGTACAACTTCACACAAGCTGGTGAGACCTTTCAAGCTTATGTAATTCCATATCATTATGAGAAATTTCTTAAAAAAACCTATCATGAAGTGTATCATCCCCAATATGGTTATTATCAGCCTCAATATGATCATATCCATACCATGCATGATTCTTACCAACCCTAGAATCAGCCTTCTCCATGTCTTGCTCCCAGTCAACTAAGCCACTCCTCATGCCAACCCATTTCCACATTTAAGAAAAAACTCTTGGGATATGAGAGATATATGTTGGATATTAATAATCAAAGAGGATTTTGTATATATGTTTCTAATAATTCCATCCATTAATTGAGAAATGCATTAGAGCTAGTCAAGAGAGAGTGAGCACCTTTTGAAAGAGCCAATTAGCAAAGGCTTACAAACGAGATGCTAGATGTGAATGGTTTGATTGCATCCTTGGAAGAAAAGATAAAAATTCATGAGAGGTATCCTTAAAAATCCTATCAACATTCATATCCACTTCCCCAAGTTTCATACTAGCCATACATGACCCCTACTCATGAGCCAAATCAAGCTTATCAAAGTTATCCTTTTCCCAGTCATTTGGAGGAGAGAGTTAAAAGAAGAAATATTATGTTTGAAGATAATATTGATAGTCATATTGAGTTGGAAAATATGCATATACATAAATCCATATTGGAATCAAAATAATTGGAGTTCAAACCCTCATTTCCCTCTCATATTGCATCCCTACCACCTCAAGAAAAGTCTTCAAATCCTAAAATACTAAGCTAGAATAAGATAGTAGAGTCATGGGGAAAGAAGGAGGATATAAGAATTGTCAAACAGTGTGAAGCTAACAATGGAGTTTCTCCTTTTCAAGTCGTTCACACCCTTCCACAATAAACTTATTGTGTTCCATATGAATCCCTTGTATTCCTCATCCTCATGATGATGCATATCAACTTCAAGAAAAGCTCTTCCAAGAGAACCTAGCCAAGAAAATAGAGGAGTTAGAAGAAAAGATGAAATTGATAATTCAAGGTATGATGGAAGGTTTAAACCCAAAATAATATCATATGCCTAAACACACCCCATCTCCCTTTCTTTAATATCTTCCCAAAGAGCCTCTTACTTTACATTCTCAATCTAATTTTGAGCCCTATGTCCCACCTCCACCAAATAGTTATTTGTGTCTTTATCACATCACCATTTGCCTTGATGCACTTGTGGTATGGGAACCTAAAGAAGAGAAAATGGTTAAATAAAATTTATAAATCTTACTTGAAGATAATGCAACACCTTGGTAGCCTCATTGGACTAGGTCATCGTATTTTAAGATGCCTAGTCTTGGCATCACCATGAAGGAAGTTGAAGATATTGCATCCCTTAATAAAACAATATTAGATTCTGAAAATTGAGGTTCAATTTTAAATCCATCAAGAGGTCTTAAGTGATGAATAATAGGTATGTTTTTATGTTGAACCTCCTTGTTTGGTTGATAATGAAGAATGCTTTGTCTATGGCAAAAAAGAAATCTTGGAAGAAGATCCTATCTTGATAAGAGCAAGTGAAGATGAATAATCTCAATTCATGGTTGATAAAAAAGACCTCATGAGTTATTATGAGGAAGAGATTACCATAGGAACTCCCCTTAGTAAATAAAAGGACAATTCACAAGAGTTTTCCTCCATATTTGAGGGGATGTGTATCCATGAGGAATATTCCCAAGATTTGAAGAAAGAGATGCATGAAAAATACTCTATATCTGATAATGAGGTTATGGATGATCATTGAAAAAATGAAGAGGTAATGGTATTAGATGACAAATAGGATAAGGATGATTGGTAGCTATAAATGGAGCTCTTTTAATAGCTTGAAGAGCTTTGACAAGTTGAAGGCTAGGTATATGACAAGGTGAAGGAAGAGTCTTCCATGGAGAACAATGACAAATATTTGGAAGAATTTTAAAAGCTCCTTGATGATATAGAATAACTTACAACTGAGAGGAAGCCCAATCTTGTTGAGAGCACTATGGAAGAGAAAAGGTATGCCTTATTGAATCACTATTAGAGGTCATAGTTGAAGGATCATATGAGAATGTTGAGGTTGTTTGGACACAAGTTGATTTAGTTCCCATAGCCAATTTGTTTTTATCTACTTAGTTTTTAATGAACACCATGCCAATGAAGTTGGAAAATATCATGGAAAAGTTGGATTCACTAATGCTAAAATATAAAAGACCATATGCCTCATTCAATCCTTCTTATTATGAAGCAAAGAGAGTCTAAAAATTTATTTTTGATCTAGGAGGGAGGTATGATCATTTTTATTTGTATAAAATAGTTTTTTATATGATTCCCCTAAATGTCTTAAGCATATGTGTGTTTGTGTTTGTTTTCCTTGTTGTGTGTGTCCTTTGCTTTGTGTGGTTGAGGTAGTCATTAGTAGTCTTTGTTTTGATCAAAGTTTGTAGTCAATGGTCAAGTTTTTCATGCTTTTATCAATCCTTATATGAATCCTAAACCCAATGGACTAATAATGCTACTGGTCTACTTAATATAACAGGCATACTACCCTAATGAGTCACCAATTTGTTAACCAAATTTGACTTTTTAGTCAAATTGGGGCACCTATAGGTAAAAAATTCCATTTATAGGTTTATATGGGGTATAATATGAGTATAATTTGGTATATTATATGTTAATTAATTTCAAATTGATGTTATACTATCCTTGTTCATTAGTTTTCTTAGTCTCTTTAGTCTTTTTGGGTCATTTTAGGGGGTAAAAGGTGCATTTAATGCTTTATATGGGTTTATTTTAAAATGTGAAGGTGTAAAAATGTGATTTAATGTAACATGTTTCCTTAAAAGTCTTAATTAATTGACAAGACTGAAAATTTGTAGATTCATTAGAGGAAAAATTAGTTTTCACAAAGAAAAGGAAGAGTTTGGCACTTGTACAACCTCTTTGGGAAGTGTGCCACTTGGAAAAGGTTTAAATATGATTATTAATATTATAAAAACTCATATACACAATTTAATTTATTGGTAAGTTTCATTTTATGCCCAAAACCATTCTCCTCCATTTTGGCTTTCCTAGACATGCAAAAATGACTTTTAAGTTTTTGCTTGGTACAATCAACACAAGGGGTTTCAAGAAAAATTAATATGGGATATGATATTATAATTAGATACATTAATTTTCATATTATTATTTTTAATATTTATCAATTTTGATTTATGAATCATCCATTTGAAGTTGACTTTTTTTTTCTACTTACAAATCTATGAACCTTATAGGTTTTGCTTTATTTTGGACAAGTACGTACAAACAAGTTGATGATTTTGGTTATATAGGATTATTAATTTATTCAAAATTTATCCCCATAATTGGTTTCATGTTCCATGGTGCTTTTATAAGCAAATTTGTCTCATTGTTTCAAAAGGATCATCAGTTTGTGTTGTGAGCAATTTTTCACCATCTACAGGATCTTCTTACTTTTATAATGTTTTATAGGATTAATTTGGGTTAGGTTAAATGTATATAATTTTTTATTATCCAAATTAAACTATAAACCTCTTTTACCAAATTAATCTAAGGGAAATCATAATCATATGCAACTTTTTCAGTTTGGTAGCCATTGGAACATACACAATATAGGTGCTTAAAGAGGGTATCATGTGAGATGAAAATATATTGAATTTATCCAAATATTAATAGGTCATAAAATATTCATTTAAAATTTTTATATAGGTACCATTTTTGTTTAAGTTTCATACAACATGTGTATGATTCATGATTTCACCCACTACCCTATCTATAGCCCATTACCACATACAGGTGCCTTAATGGAGAACTGTAATGTCATATTGAAAATGTTGAAACACATGTTAGAACTATTATTTAAGGCATGAAATATGTTTTATATCATGTTATACTTATTTTTAAATGTGAATTGGACAAACAAGAAGTGAGATCCTCCTTAGGGCCCAATGACTGTATTCAAGGTTTCAATCCCTAAAAAGGGAAAACAAAGGTCCTAAAGGTTGTTATAGACATATTAAAATATGTTTATAAAGGTATTAAGACATATAGGTGGGTATACATGGTATCCCATATCACAAATAAGATTTATAAAAAAAATGAGAATCTAAAGGTAAATGGAAGATAGGGATAAAGAGCCTCAAAGATCCCCTTTTATGCTCTGAAATCATTCAATAACATCTATAACAGTCCAAGCTAAGTGGTTTCTCATAACCATGTGGTGGATTTTGATTTTTAGGGATGATATAGATAACTTTTATTAATTAATAATAATGTGTTGGTTTTTATTGAGCATTAAAGTGAACCATTGAATAACTTTGAACCTTCTATCACACTCCTAGTCTATACACTATTGACAGTAACATCTACAGGTAGATAATGAGCTAAAGTAGGTGTTTTAGTGGTATTTGAGCCCATATAAGGTGAATTATAATATTTAATAAATTATATAATAGTATAATTATTAATTAATAAATTTTAAACACCATAAATAAGGTTTCATGAAGTGAATGTAACCTATAGGCAAGGGTAAAAGAACATGATGTGTAGTCAGTCAGGCAAAAAACACAGTCAAGATTGGAAAAATCAATTTGAATGAGTAAGAAATATTAGGGTAATGTGGTAATTTTAAATGGTAATAAAGTTTAAAACATATATAATATGATGTTCCTACCTTGAAAATTCTCTATACAATGAAGATAATCACTTATAGGGGTCAGCTCAAGCAGGTGTCTCATTCAAGGCATTAGAAGATTTATTCATAAACCAAAGTGTATGAAGATGGAAAAAAGTATTTGAAATGAGTAACAAATGAATCTATGAGTTTATGAGGAGGTTTTTAATGTTTTTTTAAGTCTTTTATTATGAAACCACACCTATAGGAACACTCTAAGAAACAAAAAACATAGTCAGTCAGGGTTTTGCATCAACAGTCTTCAGAGTTCACGCAAAGAAAGAGGTATTGAAGGAGTTTTATATGTTTTCAAAGCTTAAATTAATTTAAAAAAACCCTAAAATATAATAATTTAACTCTCATAGTGATCCATAAAGTAGAGGAAAGGATTCAAACAAGTAAAGCACATTCTACCTACTAAAAGAAAATTTGCACATAGTTTTCTCAACAAGTTTGTCTTGGATTTTGAAGTATTTGAGTGATCAGATCACCAAAAAAAAGGATAAAAACTTGTAAAAATAATTTTTATGATTTATTTAGTCTCATAATTTTTTTTTTTTTTTTGATAAAATATGGTAAGTACCCCCTATTTTGTCTCAAACAGAGGGTACTTCCCCTCATGAACACAAATTGACAGGTTTAGAGGATGAAGATAGAAAAGTGGACCAAAAGATAAGGATAATTTTAAAAATTATATGTAGGGATATATTACATATATAAAAATCAAAAAAACCAATAATAGGAGTATGGATCTTGATAGGATGGTCAAAACCCTTGAAGGTACAGTCAAGCCTGTTAGGTGAAGGGTCAAGCCAAAGGCCAAATGAGAGGTCAATTTCAATTTTGGCATGAGAGAGGAATTATAATTAATTTTATAATGTATATGGGATATAATTATAGATTTATTAACCATTAAAATGTAATTAAACCAAATGGAATAGTCTAAAACATAAAATTTGTAGTCAAGGCTATGGGGAATGGTGAAACATAGTGCTAAATGAAGAGATCATCTTCTTTTCTAGTATTTGATATGAATTATATAATATTGTAACATTTTTATGGGGTGTTTAAGTATTTTTTAAAGCCTTTAAAGGTCAAATAAATCATTAGGAATCCATTTTTAAAGCCCAAAACCAAATTAAGCATGCAAAAAGGGTAAAAATAAACTCGAATAGGCAACTTCAATTGCTAATATTTTTTATAAGAATTTAAATGGTGGATAAATAAGTTTTTAGTGGTTATTAGGGTACCCTAAAATTATTTTTGTGGAATTTTTTTTTATAGTTTTGGTGTCATAGTTTTATGAACAAACCTTAAGAATCAAAATAGGCCTAAAACCCTACTAAACCCTCAACCAGGACTAGTTTATGAAAATGGAGTTGGATAGCTATCTAGATGAAATATTTGGATTAAAAATACTATTTAAATTTATAAATTACTCTATAAATATACTTCACATGCCAAGTAGTTATATGGAAGTATACATACATAGTATAAAATAGGGGTTTTCTCACTATTTTGTGTGTTTTATAGGTTCTATAAGGAGTAAAGAGATGAAAAAATTTTTGGGGAAAATATTATGAATTTTAATAAATTAATATTTACATATTATTATTTTAAATTTTTTTAATTGTGCAAACCATCTACTTCACTTCATCCAGTCAAAACTGGAATATTACACAAGCTAGTGAAGAGTGTGAAAACCTCAAGTGGATGCCCTTTTAAGGTGTGTTTGATGCTTATAAGTACTTGGAGGGTATTTATACTTGTAATTAACTCAATCCCATGGATTTTAATTGAAAATTTAAGTAAATTTTGAGGCCAAATGGGTAAGGTGCATGAAAGGAGTTCTTTTTGGACTATAGATGATGATGGTTCCTATACAGGTATTTCTAGAAGACTAGGTATGCAACCAATACATGGATAATAATTTTTGATGTCCCTAACCTACATTATAATCATCATAACTAGTACTAATAAATTATGGTATTTCAAAATAGAGGCAATCATGAAGGTAGTTTTTCTATGCAAAATGAGGAGTTTTACGCCACTTTTCATGAAGTTTATGCCTAGAATTAACAATTGTCTTTTCAGACCTTACATGTTTCATCCCATATCCTTTTCAAATGAATAATTAAATACTTATCTTATATTTACAAGTGTCCTTGTGCCCCTTGGACTTCTCTCTTTCTCTCTCTCTCTCTCTCTCTCTCTCTTTCAAGTTATATAAGAACTAGCCATTTTGGCCATTATATCAAATGCTCCACTTAAGTATGGAAAAGTCCTAGTCATTTGTATACCTTTTGATCAATAAAATGACTAAGTGTTATCTCTTCAATGACTTTTAATTTTTTTTTCAATTGGATGATGAATATTTCTCAGTGAAAACTATGGATTCCTTAGCATGTGGTCACATTCTTTGACCTCTTTGCAACCTCTTCTTGTAGGGCATGTGAAGTGTTCCAAGATATGTCCATGGTTTAAGTGAGTTATTATATTAATTATTTCCATTTAAGGAAGCTTTTCTAGTTATCCTATCCTAAGACATTCTTCCATAACCTCATAATGTAATATTGATGTAAGAATACTTAGATTAGAAAAGTGTATGTTTGGTTAGTTTCTTGGTTTTAAGTGTAATATGCATGTGGTTGGATGTCATAAAAATATATGGTGTATCACCTCCATTAGAATATTTTTATTTCAATTATATTTCTCCCTTTTAATGCCCAAAGTTAGTTTTAGTTTTAATCCAAATTGGTACATCAAGGGAACTAGCCCTATCTAGAGACTCACCTCATTTATTAGGCTGCCCACAAGCCTAGAGGTGATTCCATTATGCCACTTGGATGAGGATATGTTTTTATCTCCTCAAAGGGTGAAAATCCAAGTGATAATAGTTATATAATACACATTAAAATATAATTTAATGTATGTTACATGTAGATACACATAGTTTACAAGAACATAAGATACAAATTTTCACACATATACATTTGGGATATAGGTTCTTAGATTTAGAATAAAAATGCATAGCTTTCTATATCAGTTGGTACCAAATTAATGGGGCATGATACTAGTTCATGTACATATATATAATTACATACATTATTTGGCACCACTTCTTGAGTCATGATATTGGTCCATGCACATACTCACTATGATAGTTATAATTAGCACTAATTTAGTAAGGCATGATACTAGTTCATGTACATATACACATTTTTCAATGATCATAATTAAATTAATTTATTTTTAAATACAATTTTATTGCATAAAAAATTGAGTGACCTTGAATATTTAAGTCCATATACAATGGTTGATTCATGTTTTTTGAGGAAATACACATTGAGGTTCAATGAAGCTCAATGGCCTTGACGTTACTCATATTTAACCCATTATGTTATTCCCACCTTACCATCTTGGGGTATAATATTATAAGTATATTAGTTACTTGAGTTAATGTTTTCTAGGTATAGAGATGTTTAATGACACTACTCCATACATTTATGACAGTGGGTAAATTTTTATTCCCAACCCAAGGGCTTACATAGTTATAAAAAATTGGGTTTTGATCACACAAAATTATCTAATGGTTTACCAATAATAACCATTATTTAATGCTTCAATAATGATGCATCATCTCCAATAAGTTATAGGGTAACATGGTTTCACTCACATATAATTATAATCTTTCATTTCCCTTAAGTATCAAATCTTAATTATATTTTAGATTTCAAATTTAAAATATGAACATTGATTACTATATATTAATTATATGTTTTCTTGGATAAAGATAAATATTTGGAGCCATATCCAAAATACAAAGTGTGTTTTACACACTTAGGTATATTATTATCCTTTTACTCTAATATTCATATTTCAATTTAATACTATAATAAATGGACAGAATTTTTAGATACTAACATATAATAGTAGACACTTAACAATGTTAGTTTTAAACTATGCTCACCCTACATGAATGGTGCATACATGTATGCCTCTAATTCACCATTCTCTCAAATCAATATTATATCTATGGGTCTAATCCTTTTACATTGCTGATAGTCACCATAGGAATTCCCCCAATATATACTAAATTAGTTATTTATTAAACTTATACATAAGATGGTAAGTAAATATGTGTTCATGTCTCTTATATGTAAATATTATACTCATATAGTACCATCTAGATAAAACCTTCCAAATTTGATGGTTCTATCCTTCACCTAACAATTATCAAATTATAAAATCAAATCATCCTTATGGGTCAAACCATTTTTATAGCATGTTGGTTATGTGATAAATCACCTAAATAAGTAAATATAAATACAAATCAAGTTTATAATTATTTTCCATCTAACACTTATCTATCAAGAATGTAGGATGACTACACATTGAAAAAATACTTGTCTTCCCAAATTGTAAATTAGTCACTAGGAGCAGTCATTAGCCAAGTCTAAAGAAAACCAAGCCAATACAAGAATTAACATTGTCAAGTATCTAAATATATATTTATAGGTGAATTAATTTAACAAAGGTTAAAATTTTCATATTCACATTAATGGGAAGAACTACATGTGCCTTGACTTCCCTCTTCATAGTATTGGATACATAGACAATAATCAATCAAGGGTGATTTGGGTTAGTTAAGCCCATTACACTTTCAAAGTTTTTATAGGTTTTATCCCTTCATAAGAAGATATAGGGTTTAAAGTAAATATAAATTATTTTTGGATAATGCATGCATGATTAGACCCTTAAATTACACACAAAGATGAAAGAGAAGAAGGTGCAACTACTAATGTCAAAATAGAAGAACAAAATATAAAGGGATAAAACCATTTAGGATGGAGCGTATCATATATTATTGAGTTAAGGTGGATGATATTACCCCAATGTACATAAATATCCACATATTTCACTAAGTGACCCATCAATACATGACATATCATAAATTGAGAAGGATATCTATACATGACTTGTAAAGGTATTTGACTTTCAAGTTTTATTATAAATTCCCAAAGGTTTCCAATTTCATTTATATCATTGGTAAATTAAAAATTTGTCTATAAATAATTAAAATATTTATGTATGATGATGACAAGTTTTTGATGAAGGGTGAGGAAGGAGGAAATACTGAAGACCCTTAGTAATTTGAATTTCATTTTAGGTGGGAAAACCAAAACACCCTTGAGGACACTAGCACAAAGTCAAAACATGATAAGTTGAACATCAATGGTAGTTTGGAAGTCAACACAACTCTATGTGATGAACTTTATGGGAATTACATGGTGGATAAGGGCCTAATAGTGCTTGATATTCCCATTTTGCTAGTTGATAATAGTGATAACCAACTAGATGTCAATGGACCATGTTATTACAATACACCCCCATGTCTTGGGCTAACAGAGTGAAAGTAAAATGATAGGTGGGAAAAAATATTCTAGACCTCTATATCATTCCATTAATTGAAAAAAAATATATGTCTTTGTACTTGATTCCATGGTGGAAGAAGCTGATGTGGAACTAGTAAAATCCATATTAGCTAGGGTAAATGGGTTTTAATTGAATATTAAATCCTTTCATAGTTAGGTAGATTTAAAATGGAAACCCAAAGGATACCTATAGAAGGTTTCATTGTCCAGAGGGTTATTTTTAATTAATTTCTCATCCTAAGAAGACTACATCAAAGTCCTCTTAGAAGGTCCTTGGTTTATGGGAAAATCAAGAATTTCAATTAGATGGTGGAAGGATGATACAAATATAAGTAGTACTATAATGGATGATGTCCTAATATGGGTTATTATCCTAGAATCCCCCTTTGAATAATGACATCCAAAAGTCATAATATGTATTTCCAAAGCACTAGGATAACCCATTATTATCAACCTGATCACCTTATCTTATAGAAGGATGGTTGTGGCTTAGGTTTATGTCTTCCTACATGCAAACAAACCAATTCTTCACACAATCAAAATAAAATCCAAATATGGTGAGTGGTCACAACATATAGAGTATGAAAACAAATCTACTATTTTTCCTTGATGAAATATTATGAGTCATGTGCATAAGGACTACCCTAAGAAGAAGTAGTTATTATATCTCCCAAGCATGTTTGGGACCATAGATCTACCACACTTTTAGATAAAAAGGCTAATAAGGCTAACTCATCTTTGAATATCAATACACCTAAGGTTTCTCTAGGAGAAACACATTAAAGATCCCCAAAAGGTTTTTTTTTTGCAAAAACTCATTTTCTTTGCTTGACACTTTTATTTGTTTTGATCTTTAGGTTGACCCTAATCTCCAAATAAAAGTCTTGTCCTACTCTACTTGTCCTAAATCCCCCTTCAAACTCTCACCATTAATTTATATTGTGAAAATCACTCCCACCAAATGTTACTTGCATCTTATGAAACCTATTCTTGGGATGACTGACCCTTTATTGGGCATTGTTGAT
>JARHVA010003972.1:1620000-1750028 GCA_037957365.1 Torreya grandis
ATATCCATAATACAATCACATACAATATTTATTCCATATATATGTACTAAACTAAACTAACATGCAAAATCTAATATATAAATGCAAATAACTTTAAAAATGTACTAACTCTAATAATCCACATGCATTGTATATAACATATAAAATCTAATGTGGTGTGTGCATGGGTTTTAATAGTTCCTCTATCATCCTTCACCATCTCCATCTACATCACCCTTTCTGATGATGCTCTCCCTCTATCATGCTCTCAGGGATGAGCTCTCATGTATCCAACTCATGAAAAAAGGTAATTAGCCCATTACATCATGATATATATATATATATATATATATATATATATATATATATATATATATATATATATATATATATATATATATATATATATATATATATATATATATATATATATATATATATATATATATATCATAAAATAATGTTGTAACTATAATTAACATAATCATAATTAAATAAAAGTAACATACAACTATCCCATAACAACTCATGACTTACAATTTAGTTAAAAAGTAATGCTCAATTTAAAAACCATAATAATCCATGGATAATTAGGTAAATCATCTTAGTGAGACATTAAGATATGACATCCTTCCCCCTAAAGCTTGTCATCATCCCAATGACACTTATTCAATTAATAATTTTGAATAAACAAACAATATTTAGCAGAAAAATAACATATTAGAAGCATCAAATCAAGTAAATAAATGTGTAAATAGCCTGTAGAACTCATCATAGGCATCCCAAGTAGTACTATCCTCAGATAATTGGTCCCATAAGACCTTGAACTATGAAAAATTTCTATTATTCAAATGAAGACTATGAGTGTTAATTAATCTAACTGGTTCTACCATGACCACCCCAGGATCCAAAACCTACAAAGCATTCTAATCCAACACACGTGAAGGATAAAATATATACTTTTTAAGATAAGATACATAGAAGACATTATGAAATAGAGCTAGAGATGGTGTAAATTCAATCCTATACACTATAGGATTGACCACTTATAATATTTTGAAGGGTCCCACATATCTCAATGAAAGTTTTACTGACTTCTCAAATTTAATCAAGCTCTTTTATGGCTTAATCTGAAAGAATACTTTATCACCTACTAAAAACTACCTAGATATTATCTTCATATCAACCTAAATCTTATGCATATCATTGGCCTTAACCAATCTCTTCCTAATTTTTTTGAATGGATCTTACATTTCTAAAAGTGTCTTAGGTCCAAAGACTACCCTATCTTCTAACCTATCCTAACCGATTGGTGTCTTACACCTTCTTCCATAAAGTGCTTCAAATGGTGACATCTTAAAATTAGATTGGTATGAATTATATATGAAAACTCAACTAATATAATATATTCTTCCCACTCATATTGATGATCCATGTAATACATACAAAGAAATTCCTCGAATACCTAATTAACTAACTTAGTTTGATCATCAATATGTGGGTGATATACGACACTAAAATTAGTTACATACCCAAATTTAAACTCAAAGTTAACTAAAACCTATAAATCATCCTCAAATCACAATATTATATGATCTTCTCTAGAAATATGTGAAATTTATATACTTCTTTTACAAATCTCTTCACAAGAGTAGGTTCATCATTTGTTAAATTGCCTAGTATAAAATGTGCTACCTTGGTTAGTTTATCAACTACAACCAAGATCATGTCATGCTTGTTCCATGAAAACAATAATCCTTGGACAAAGTCCATATTGATCACTTTCCATTTCCATTCTGGTATGTTATGTAGATACAACAATCAAGTTAGATGCACATGTTTAGATTTCACTCACTGACATTCTAGATAACGTGACACAAAGTCTATTGTATCTTTTTTGATTCCCTTCTATAAATAAAGTGGTATAATCTCTGACATGATCTTGGTTACTATTGGATGTCCTAAATATGGGGTGTTGTATAGTTATTTTATCACTATGCTCCTCATATTCTCCATATTTGGTACATACGTCCTTCCATTATATCTCAAAAGACCATCACTTTCTAAGTTGTATCATTTATACCTAAGGTTATGATCATTATCAGATAAAACTTTCTTAACCTGATCATATAATTTATCTCTTGGTGAGAATTTGATCACTTGATCCATGAAATTATTATTGATAGTAGCCACAAATATTATATATCTCCTACGACTTAAGGCATCAAATACTCTATTCTCCTTGCCTTTGATGTAATTGATATCAAACTCATAGTCAGACAAAAAATATAACTAACATCTCTAATAAGTATTAAAATTTGGTTGGACGAAGATGTTTTGAGTCCCAAGTTATCAATCTTGATGTGAAATGATTTTTCCAACAAATAATGTGTCTAAACTTGTGAAGCATGAATAATTGGTGTAAGTTCAAGGTCATGAGGGGTATAGTTCACCTCATAAGGCTTCAAATTCCTTGACTCATAAGCTACCATAACACCATCTTGCATAAAGACTCCTCCTAGTCCATCCCCAAATTCATCTATGATCATTGAAAATTGACCTTTAGGATCAAGAAATCTTAATACTGGTGCTAAAGTAAGCCTTATTTTCAATTCTTAAAAATCTACTTCACACTTATCTAACCAAATAAAACTTTGATTCTTATGTTATAGAGAGGTGATCAAATTATCTATCTTGGAAAAATTCAATACAAATTTCTTGTAATATCTTATTAATCTCATGAAAATTCTTATGTCATAGATATTCCTTGGTGTTGACCACTCTATAATGGCTCTTATCTTAGTTGGATAAACTATAATACTATCTGTTGAGATAATATGTCCTAGATATTACACTTTCTTTTGGAAAAATGCACACTTAGATAATTTTCCATATAACTTGTGCTTCCATAAACATTGGAAAACTAGTTCCAAATGTTGAAGATGCTCTTATTAATATTTAGAGTATACAATAATGTCATCTAAAAGACCAAAACGAAAAGATCTAGATAATCTTTGAACACAATATTCATGAGGTTCATGAAGGTTACATGTACATTCATCTACCCAAATGGTAACACTATAAACTTGTAATGCCCATATCAAATTCTAAATTTTGTCTTAGGAATATCCTCATCTTTTATCCTTAATTGATGATATCCATCTCTAAGATTAATCTTATAAAATATTGTTACTCTTCGCATCTGATCAAAAAGATCATCTATTCAAGGTAGTGGATACCTAATTTTGATAGTCACTTTATTAAACATTCTATAATCAATGCAAAGTCAAAGAGTATCATCATTCTTATTGATGAAGATAATTGGTGTACCCCATGGTGACACACTTGGTCTGTTTAACCTTTGGATAACAAATCTTGAAGTTGAGCCTTCAATTCAACCAATTCAATGGTAGCCATTCTATATAGTCCCTTAGACTGAGGATGTAATCCTAGTTTGGTATTAATAGAGAAATCAAAATCCCATTAAAGAGGCAATCTTGGTGATTCTTATGGAAACACATCATGATAAATTCCTAAAGAAAGGATAATCTTCAATTTATGGTTCCATAGTTTCATCCATTTCATTTATCATGATGATAAATTCTTGACATCTTTTTCCTTGGGCTTTCCTGAGTTGTTTGCATAAATATATCCAAGCCTTAACTCCCTTTTCTCACCCTAAATTAGTATATTGTTACCAAAATCATCTAGACACTCAACCTTATTTTAATAGTAGTCAACCTTGGATTTATACTTCACAATCTAGTTGAATCCTATGATCATATCATATGACCCTAATGGCATTACATATAGATCCACTACTATTGTGAATTCCATCAACCTAATTTTTTATTCAACTAAACACTTGCCAAATTTAAAATTATAATCATTCCCATATTATATTGACTATTTATTTTCCATTAATCTAAAAATTTTAGACAATTTATTTAGAATTCTAAGAGATATAAAACATTATTTAGCCCCTATATCTATCCAAGTAGAAACTAGATGTTCAAATAAAATACTTGATAGTTTTATGGGTGAAGATTGGTATTCATCTTACTAATTATAAATTATAGCATGAATACTTTGATAAAAAGTTCCTTGATGGGGGGAAAAACCTTTATTCCTCAATATATCTTGGGTATACTCACGTGCAAAATGGTCACCTCCACAAATGAATCAACCTCCTAATAGTCCCTTCTTGTTAGACTATTGGTTTCCTTGAAACCATATTAAGAACCATTACCCAGTTTATTGATACCTAAACTACTGTTGAATCTAGTATTATGAATCTTGAACTAACTCTTGGAGTCTCCACTCCTCTACTTCTAGTTATTCTTTTTGAAATTTGGTTTAGAACTTCCAAACTTTTTCTTAAACTTGTACCTGACCTAAGCAAGAGATTTCAACTTTTACTCCTACTTGAATTCCTTATCAAGGACTTGGTTCATGGTAGATGGTCCATGAACATATACCTCTCCACCAATATGGGGTTTTAATCCCATGATGAACTTCATAATCCTAATCATCTCATTTGGTTGATACTGAAGTACATATTTTAGGATCTTGGTGAACTGTTCTCAGTACTCATTCACCGACAAGTCTCCTTGCTTATAATTTTGAAAATATGTAAGATTTTTGTCAAAATAAAGTTGTGTAAGCCATTTTGATATAACTATTATCATAAAATACTCTTAATTAGTGGTGGTCAAGTTTAGATTCATTTCCAACTTCTTATTAGCCCACCATGTAGCTGCTTCTCTACCTAGCTAATATGTTCCCCAAATGAATTTGGTGACCTCAGATTAGTTTTGAATCTCAATTTGTTTTCCATTTAGATCAACCATGATTTATATCTATTTCCCATAATTGTTCCATAAAACTTAGGTGGATTCACCTTTTTCATATCCCTAGCCAATTCTATGGCTACACATGCTCTAGCATCTTGAGGCACTTCCTTTTATCTCTGATCTTGAGGGATTTTCTACAGAATAAGATGCTATTCAAGATCATCTTGATCAGATTTTCCCTCATTTCCATGAATTTCCTATTATAGGTCTATAATTCTATCCTTAGTCTCATTCATGGCTGCACAAATCTGATCCAACTTTGTTGCTTTTTCAATGACAAATTGGTTAGGATCAAACAAAGGGTTATTCTAATTAACATTTGAAGGACCCTCTCCATATGATATTGGACTTACCATTTGTATTTATGATAACATAAGAATATTTAAATGTTATTAGATTCATTAAGTCCAAGATTTTTAGCCATAACTCTGATACCACCATGTAACATCCCCATAGGGATTTACTAAAATAACGCAATAATTTTTTTAATATTTTTTACCTTACATGTATTATTTAATTACATTACACAATGAGAATATAATTAGTGATCTTAGCATACTATGTTAAACATGAATTAAACGTGTAACATTAATAGTTACTAATCACTAACATCTCATGTAATAAAACATAACTATATAAAGAAAGTAATTACATAAAATCTAGCCACGGATGGTACAATAAAATAACCATTATTGCCAATGTAGTAAGTAATCAATTAAATTTACAATTGGTATTATATATCAACATAAATAAAATAATAGTTACAATTCTCCATGGAGCATGAGCCACTCAAACTCCAGTATCTTTGATACTCTCAAGTGTAGTCTCCACTAAGTACTACAATGGGGAGGGAGAGCATCATCCGAGTGCTTTTAAACACCAACTACGGACCATCGGTCCCACACACAATCACTCAAATAGAGAATGGCCTTCAGAGATACATGTTAGTACCTACGCATTGTAATATTTATAATAAATGATGTGTAGCACAAAGAAAATACATTCGAACATGATATCACAGAAACATATAAACCATACATATGAAATGACAGTCTATATAAACATTACTTTGTCCAAAGTTTTTATATAGATATTTATCTCAAGGATAAGTCAAAATAATAAACACCACTTTATTGGATTACCTTCATCTAGCATTGGTGGTGCCAAATAATCTAGTGAAGTCCATCTCGCTACTTGATTAGTCCTAACAATGCAAGATTTGGTTAACATTCATATAACCAACAGTTTCATATAGATTATTTCTACTAGTATGTATAAAACATGCTAAATATAGTAATAATCATAATACATACATTTAGTTCATCAAACATATGAATTAATCTCTACTATATTATTCTACACAATAATAAATAGTATAAAAAAGTAAGTTTAATTACCAAACAAGTAAAATATATACTTAGATTGCATTATTAAAATCTTCGAGTAAATTTAATTGTTTTAAAACTAACAATATCACAGTATATTATTCATATTACTCATTTATAAACAATAGTAATAAATAATCAAAATATCAATATCTCATAAAAAAACACACATTCTTTCTTTTATGAAATTCAATATGATTTAAATAGGCTTTATGCATATAATTATAGTTCCCTAGCTGTCAGAATTTCATGACTTAATTCACTAGTCACAATATATAATTATAGGAACACAACCCATTCAATAAATAAATGTTATATACATATATGAGAATCTAAGTAATTATATAGGTATATTTCATATATTTACACCTCATGCATAACATATACCCCATATCATATATAATTAAATACACAATTATTGTTTTGACCTACTAACATTACTTTTCATAATTCTAATAACTTTTTATAAGAAAGAATTTTAAGAATCAAATAGAAATTTATACTTTTTCAGTGTTTCTATATAAATCAATAAGATCAAAATAAAATCAACAAGGTTTAACATAGTATTTTATGTTTTCTACATAAGCAAATAACTCATAATTATCCATTTCAATATTGACTCATTCAAATTCATAAAACTCACTATTTTATATGTCAAATTCACTATGTATAATTCTTCCCTATTTAATTTTTAAATAACACACAATCCATATATTCTTTATTCATTCATATTTAAACTCATAGTTTATAAAAAATATACACAACCCATTTCTACATATATATATATATATATATATATATATATATATATATATATAATCATAATATTTTATACATATATGCACAATCATTCATGTATATACACTCATAGTGTTTTATACATATCTACATAATCCATTCACTCACTCACTCACTCACACACACACACACACACACACACACACACACACACACACACACACACACACACACACACACACACACACACACACACACACACACACACACACACACACACACACACACACACACACACACACACACACACACACACACACACACGCTCAGTTTTTTAAATAGATGTCTAAAGTTCAATCTATAAACATAATCTCATAGTTTATATGGGGTGTGTGTGTGTGTTTGTGTGTGTGTGTGTGTGTAGTTCATATTTATAAAACACTTATATATTTATACATATATATCTACTTTATTCCAATTTCAAGACTACATAGTTATAAAACTTTTATTTTTTCATATATATTCATACTTTTGTGTATATACATATCCCTTATATACTATTTAATTGATAAGATATAGTCAATGCATACACACACACACACACACACACACACACACACACACACACACACACACACACACACACACACACACACACACACACACACACACACATAGATACATACATACATACATACATATATATATATATATATATATATATATATATATATATATATATATATATATATATATATATATACACACACACACACACACACATATATAGATATACATATATATGTGTGTGTGTGTGTGTGTGTACATATATACATACATATATACATATATATACACATATATACATACACACACACACACATATATATATGTATGTATATATATATATATATATATATATATATATATATATATATATATATATATATATATATATATATATATATATATATATATATATATATATATATATATATATATATATATATATATATATATATATATATATATATATATGTATACACACACACACACACACACACACATATTCATTGTCATAAATGTGTAAAGCTTGTAATTGACATATGTATATATGTTAGTCCTTATACTACAATTTTAATTATGTATATTAATACTAATGGATCTTATAATTAAAAATTTACATATAATACACACACACACACACACACACACACACACACACACACACACACACACACACACACACACACACACACACACACACACACACACACACACACACACACACACACACACACACACACACACACACACACACACACACACACACATTCATTGTCATAGATGTGTAAAGCTTGCTATTGACATATGTATATATGCTAGTCCTTATACTACAATTTTAATTATGTATATTAATCCTAATGGATCTTATAATTAAAAATTTACATAGAAAATACTTTGTGAAACTATCTAAATGTTCTCTAGGGTATGTATGACAATACACACAATCCATATAGATAATTGTGCCATGTTTCAAATTTACCCTGGTCATAGTTATGTATGACCACTCTTTTATGTTAAACATAAGCATAATAACCCCCAAATCAATAGTCATCCTATATGTTACACTATATTCAACATACAGTATTTAGACATTATTTTTGTATACACAATATTTTATTATTATGTCTATATACTCAGTAGTTCCTTTACCTACTTAATTGAGTATGTATACAAGATATGTTTTTTAATCAAAACTCAGTTTATGTTTGTATGTTAACCATCTTCCCTAATTTTAACACACAATATATCTAATTGGTTTTTATAGGATCTAGAGGATATGAGGTTATCTTTTTGGATGACCAAAACCTTCATATGGCTAAGCATGTATCCTTATAAAAATTCAATACATTTTTTAAACCCCTAGGAAATACAAAAAACTATACACAAAATTCCTTTTTAGAGCAATAGAAAAAAAATAACATTACCAACTTTAATAATGCTTCCAATTTGTAAAATTATGAACCAAAATATCTATCCTTTGCTATTCCCTTTCTCTTCTCCTATTTTGTCTCTCCCTTCTTTTATCCCATTCTCTTCTTATCATATATTTTTCCATCTATCTTTTCATAAAAAATTGCATGCCACTATTAGCTTCCAGCTTGCAGTCCATGCAAGAACCCAATTTTTTTAAACTCATCTAATCCATAGTTTAATTATATTAACCATACCATAAAATACTTAATCTCACTTGTAATCAAACTTTCCTCAATTTAAAAATCATTATTTTGTTTAAAAATTGTTGCATGATCAACTAAATTACACGCCCAAGTTTTTTACTCAAAAATTCCACTTTAATATTTATTCAAAAAGATAAATAACACTTTAATATCAATGTAGTTTATGCATGTTAACAAATACTTAGGTTTAGATCCTAGGTTAGTGTTTAGGATAATTTATTTTCTTTCAAAACTTAATCAAAGATAATAACCTCATATCTTTTATATTAATTTGACTAACACAAAATCTATTATCTTCTTATATAAAAATGGTAAACTAGGTAATTATTGATTCCAATCATAAAAAGATAATCATTTATGTTATTACTAGTTTATAGAGACTATCTATGTCTTTCATTATCTTAATAGCTTAAGGTGTATATTAATATTCCCAAATATTAATAATAACAAGATTACTGTTTTAAAATATTGTAAAGACATTTTGTTAGTTTGTATATAATAGTAACTAGATATTATCCACATAGATTTATGTTCCCATAATCATAAACAAACATGATTTTAGTAACATAATATAGTCATAATTCAACATTATGCACTAAGTCTATGTAAAATATCCATAATTCAATCACATACAATAATTATTCCATATATATGTACTAAACTGAACTAACACCAATAATCTAATATCTAAATGCAAATAACTTTAAAAATGTAATAACTCTAATAATACACACACAATAAATATAAGATATAATATTTAATGTGGTGTGTGCATAGGTTTTATTAGTTCCCATGTCATCCTTCACTCTTTCCATCTACAGTCACCTTCTCTGATGATGCTCTCTCTCCATCATGCTCTAAGGGATGAACTCTCCTACATCCAACTCATGATAAGAAAGTATTTTTCCCATTACATCATGATACATATATCATAAAACAATGTTGTAACTATAATTAACATAATCATAATATGCAAATTCACAATATTTCCAACTCAAAGTAATGAAATCAAAGTAACATGCAATTATCTCATAATAACTCATGACTTATATTTTAGTTTAAAAATAACTAATCAATCTAACAACCATAATAATCCATAGATAATTAGGTAAATCAGTTTAGTGATAAATTAGGATGTGACATATATCCTCTAATGATGCTACTTTAACCAAAATCCCAATGGTGGATGAGGTGAAAATTGCAATTTTTGTGGAGATATTTAAGGGCTCGAGTCCTAATGGCTCCCCCCTTCTTCCAAAAATTTTGGAATATTATCCATACTAAAGTTGAATCAGTTGTGCAAGAGTTCTTCCAATATGAAATTATATTAAGAGAAATAAACAATACATTTTCAGTCCTCATTCCAAAAAAACTAGGGGAAAAAAATATTAGGTATTTTTTCCCCATCAGCCTATGTAGCATTATCTATAAAATTTGTTCAGTCATTTTGGTTAAAAGAATGCAACATCTACTGGATAAGGTGATTGGGGAATAATAGGGAGCTTTTGTTTTTGGGAGATAAATAACTGATGGAATTAACATGGTACATGAAGCCATTCACTCTATCTCTAAATCCTCAAGATAGGGCATGTTCATGAAACTTGACATGAATAAATCCTAAAATCAAGTTTCCTAGAGATTTATAATGAAAATACTTGAGAAATTGGAATTCAATCAGGGTTTTAGGAAAATTCTTTAGAACTACATCTCTACACACACATTTTCCATAATAATCAATGGAGTTCCTAAAGTATAGTTATTGAATTCTAGAGGTTTAAAATAGGGTTGAACCTCTTTACCCCTACCTCTTCATCATAGTATTGGAAACACTAGGGAAAAGCTTGATAAATGCCTGAGTATGAGGCTTTATCAAAGGTAGTTCAATATCACTTAACACCAACCTAGTCACCCATGAATAATTTACTAATGACGTAATTATTTTATGTGAAACCTCGATGGAGGAATCTAAACATCTCAAGATCATCCTCAATAACTATGAAATAGTTTCTATCTAGTGCTTAAAATTATGGAAGAGTTCCCTATACTTCTTCAACACTCCAGTCACACCACAAAAAAATATTGTAAGAATTATTGAATGCCAGGTGAGTCATCTCCCAAAAACCTACCAAGGCATTCCCCTTTTCAAGGGAAAAATGGATTTTGACCTCTAGAATCCACTTATAAATAGAATGTATAAAAAACTTATAGGATGGAAAGGGCACCTACTCACTCAAGCAAGTAAATTATAACTACTCGAGGACTCAATATATAATATCCATATATACTTAATTTTGGTATTATAAATGCCCAAAAAGGTGGTTTCCAAGATAGAACAAATCCAAAAAACTTCTTATGGAGGGGAATCAAGGATCAATTTATATTTCACCTAATCTCATGGGATAAAGCTTGCCTCCCAAAATCAAATGGGGGTTAGGGCTGAAAAGGATTAAAACTATGAATTAGACCCTCTTGGATAAAATGGGTTAGAATGTTTTGAAAAAAGACAAAGAATGGTCTAGAATTGTCAAGGCCAAATATATGGAAGGGACTGAATAAGAATGCTTACTTTAGGAAGATGGACCCACCAACATGTCCACCTTCTAGAAAGCCATTTGTAGCAGCAAGGACCTCCTAAATAAAAGATTTAAATGGAAAATCAAGAATGGGGAGTGTTGGTTTGTAGTTGTACACCTTGTACACTTAGCCTTGCACACTTGACATAAAATGGCAACTAATGATGAAAAACCCACTAGTATGTCATTGTAGCTAGGGAAGGGTTTGGCATCAATATTATACCAAATGCAAAAAATGATTGAGAGGAACCTATAAAGGGTATGGTTGTCTCCCTACTAATTTTGGCTCTACCTACACCAAGGTGAGAGGACTTATGGGGTATCTTTCTCACATGAAGAGATTGTACAATTCAACCTCCATGGGGATTTTTAGCACAAAAAAGGCACATATATGATCAAAGCACAAAAAAAATCATTCACTCCACCTGGGAAGGGTTGTCACATATAATGAACAAAGGTACTATCATATACAAATTACTGAGGATAGATTTGAAAGTGATTGAAATCTTCATTCTAAATATTTTTTTACAATAAATGGGATGAATAAAAGACTATAATGCTAGGATTTAAAACATAAAACACAAACACATGTTAAGTATGTAATATATTATGCATATGTTAGCAAATAACACTTAAGATATGCAAAGGGTGTATTAATTGTAGGGTAGGATAGGGTAGAAGGAGTTAGATGATTATATAAAAGGGGAGGGAAGTGTGTTGGTGGCTTTCAATTAGTAAGGATTATTTCAACATTCATGACATAATCTATTACAAAGATGTATAAAAATTAAATGAAAGCTAATGGAACTACTAGGAGTAATTTTCACTTATCAGTGTCGATGAAATGCAAATACCCAAATGATCCTTGAAATCCTAGAACATACACTAAAACTAGAATCTAACATATTTTTTCATATAAAATTTATAAACCTAGGGTTCCCTAATAAATTATTCAACAACATATCCTAAAATAAAATAGAAAGGGTTTATAATCTAAATATATGCTCAAAATGATAACCAATAATGAGCATAAACCCAAATGTCCAATCAACAACATTTTCAAAACATATTACTACACTTCATCAATATAAATTATCAAAAATCCATAAACATTTTCATTAACTTTGAAATAAAATATTACACACATTAGTGTTTCAAAATACTACCATGGGGACAAGCATAGTGGATTTGATTCATATTAGATAAGGGAGACATATAAACATGCTCTTAGAGCTTTATAATGGTTGTATAACTACAGCCACCTTAGCAAGAGAGGTAAAGTACACATAGCAGTGATCCCAACATTTTGAAGTGCCTATACTTAGAAAGAAAACAAAGACCCCAAAAAATAATTGACCCCTTTTGGAGCATGTTTATCTTCAATTGAATAATGTCCTTCCCAAACAAGGTCTCCTTGCCATCATAGAACTAAACTATGAATTCCAGGTTTATGACCTGATCATAGAACTTAGCTTCATAATTCATAAACCTTTTAATCTATTCATCATCATCAAAAACCTACTAATGACGAACATTGTTTGGGATTGAAGGCTTGAAAATCACCTCCACTTGGTACTGACAATGAGGGATCATATTTTCAATATCAAACTAAGCACATAAACCTACAAGTTTGTTAGCTTCTTCATTAAAACTTCTATCATTATAACAAATGTTAAAGCATCAAAAATTCAAGCAAATCCCAATCAACATTCCAATATTGTTTCAACTTTTTATTATTGGTGGCATAAAAATTACAGATCTACTTAACCACTAACTTAGAATCACCCTTGATAATCAAAATTTTAATTTCATATTTGTGGGTAATCCTTAAACCAAGTAGTATTATTCATGCACTCAAAAGAAATATGAAAATAAAACTTAAACAATTACCATTATGGGTATAGAAAACAACCCCAGCTCCATTTCTAAGATTAGAGCAAGCCCTATCAAATCACATCTTCCAAATCACATGTTCATTGTCAGGTTCAACATCCAAAATAATAGGCTATTTATTAGCATCAAAATTTTCAACAAAACTTCCCAAATCAACATCTATGTACAATAATTCATTGAGAGTATGTTTTGGATCTTCAATTATATGTAATATATTCAAATCTCTATAAATTCTAAACATCTTACCCTCTAATGGAATGATGACATAAGAAAGGTCCATCTGCACACTTCTACCCATGATAACAACCCATTTTCATAATAGTAGCATCCACCACTTAGATGGGTAGTCTACAACTACCATGTCCATATTTAGATACTTACCAAGATGAGCTACCAACTATATAACTAATCCATTGAATTGTCCCACAACTGGTACTTATCATGAGTCCATGGCATAACATTTTCCAAAGGCTTACATAATCTTCACTCTGATATTGTTTATGACACATAGGGGCATCACCTTGTAATAAGCTCTAAAATCAAACATATAGTTGTGGACAATCAAGATATTGATCAGTAAAGTTGTATAAAATAGATCCATATTCAATTGAATCTCCACTAATATAGTCCCCAAATAAACCTCCAGAGTACGTTTAATAAGCTCTTCTAATTATTCATCTTCGTTTGGGGGTGCTTGGGGTAATTTGATTTCATTTACAACATGCCTCTCACCAAATTACAAGTACTCAAAATCCCTCTTCCTATGTTAGGTATTCATAATAATTCAATAAGTGGCATGATGATTTTTATTTGACTTAACACTTGGGCCATATCACACATGTTATACTAAAGAGAGGCATTGGTGGAAGGGTAACACCACCTTTAGATGGGATTCAATTACTTAATGTCTAAATTGGAGTAGGTTGGGATGGATTAACACTCTTGACAATAGTCTTTAGTGGTAGACTTGTCTTAACATCACCTGCACCCTTAGGAATACTCAACAATGTATGCATTCTGTTGATCTTAGGAGGAACACCTCTAGGCTTAGTATCTTAGGAAATAGGTGGTATCTTAGAATATTCTAATAGTGTTGTAGCTTTCTTTGATTCCTTTCTTGCATTCCCTACCTTTGTATTTTTAGGGGTAGTGTCTTGAGTAGTAGTACCTGGTTGCCTACTTCTCAAATAATATTCCTTCTCTTGGAAAATTGTTCTATTAATTAATAGTTGCCTATCTTAAACTAATAAAATTACCCCATGGTATTTCTTAATCATCATATATCATAAGATATCAAAATCATGAATGGAAAATTCATATGCCTGTGCCATATTAGCATCACAAGCATATTCAAAAGTTGGGACATTCCATTTTGATCATGCTCCAAAACTGATCAATCATAGTAGCATTCAACATTTCCTTGGAGGTAGACATTTGTCTTTAGAGACTTTTATAGTCAAACATAAAAATCTCATATTTGGATGATGCATACTTAGGTTCATCTAAATATTCATCAATTTATTCAGCAGTATCACATGGAGGGTGTGGAAGGAAGCACTTGTCATACCAATAAATGTCTAAATCAGAATTCATAGTCTTTAACTTGGTGTTTAAAAGATCAGGAACCTATTTTCCAACCCCTCTATTATGGTTTTTCTCTATCCTTTATTCACATGTAGGCCTCTTCATTCTATAATTATCTTGATTATATAAAGCATGCCTTCCCTGTGCTTGAATTGAATTAGGAGCCCTCTCCTAACTAGTAGACACATGCGAGGTCCCTTTCTCTACCCTAGCAAGCTTTTAGGACATATCTTTGATAATTGAGGCCAAAGTATTAACAATCTCCTCCAAATTGGATATCTTTATGGATTGTGCCTTTTTTGGATTGACCAATTTTACATCAGCCCACTTGTTTATGGGATTTCCCATAGCCTTGATGTTATTATCAATTTGGATGACCATATTGAATTCCAACCATAGGTTTGTGGGAGCCTTATACTGCAAGTAATATGCAATATTCTTGTCAAAAGCATCACAATACTTTATCAAGCACACTATATCACTGGGCTTGATATTTTTGGATAATTGTATCACAACCTTGTTAAACTTGGTATTGAAGTCCTACACACATTCATTAGGATTCTTTTTGATATTTTCAAACTCAACTAAAAGAATCCTAGGATAAACTCTTTCACCATACTAAATTCTAAAGACATTCCTCATCTCTTCCCCCAAATTGATGCCTCCAAGGGGAAGAGATTTAAACCACTCACAAGCATCTTCCTTTAGTGTGTGCATAAATATCTTGATGCACACATCCTCATACACAAACTCATAATCTTCAATGATATTTTCAAAATCCCTCAGGTGTTGATCATCACTCACTACATTGTTCACTTGAAACTTTAGGAGGCATTTCTTAACTTCATTTAGGACTTCATTAGGATAGCCTTCCATTTCATTGAAATTGATAGGCCTAAATCTAGGAACATATAATTCAAGACATTCATTATCATCTAGATCCTTGCACCTCATGATTGGTTTAATAGTGGGTTCATGAACAACTAGTAAATGGATATGAGGGGTGGACGATGTTGACTTGGTGGGTCAGACTTGGGAGGAGATTCAACTAGTTGGGAAGGAGCTAGATAGTAAACAAGACTATATGTTTCTAAATCATTAGAAGATATATGATAGTCATTAATAATAGGAGGATCAATAAATAGTTCAAGATTATCAAAATATTTATATTCCTTAGCAACTAAACTTTTCCCTTGAACAGGCCTCCAAACTTGTACCCTTATCCTTGGATGAATACTTAAATGAGAGACAAGTTTATTTGATGGGTTACTTCTAAAAAATGATCTCAATCCTTCCATATTTTCAAACAAGAAAATAATCAAAGTTGAAAGCTAGTAAAGATAATTCAAATTAGGCACTGGTCTTCTTGAAACTAGAAGATAAAATGGAGTCCCCACTAGAATCAAAATTATAGAATAAAATAATTAACACACTGACTATGATACATGCTAAAAACATATTTTTATGAAGTTAATGATGAGATAAAATACAAATACACTAATTTTTTTAGAATAATGTTCAAAAGGGACAAAACACCTTTCAACATGTCATGCTAATAGCTCTTTACAATAAATGTAGTAGAATTTAAATTGTCAAACCTTAAAACTTCCTAGCATATACCTAATGGAGTGATATGGTGTTGACAACCAAAATCATTAGAATGTAGCAAATATAGTAGAGAAATTCATAACATGAAATACTTACAACTCTCTGTAAGAGTCCTTGATAATATAATCAACTAGGGCTTTGACTTAATCCTTAGCAATGGTGTCAGTTGTGTGGTAATGTTGATGAACCAAAGATTATTATATTAGTGTAAATATAGGCAAAGAACCTTTAAAATGATAGTATATCTCTGCAAGAGTCCCCAAAAATACAAGGGCCAATGTTCTTATCTTCTCCTTGATAATGACACTAGTTGAGTGTTGGTTCCTAATTGCACACCTCATATACTCAGACGTACACACTTGAGAAAAAATGGCAAATAATGATTGAAAACCCACTAGTATGTCATTATAGTCAGGGAAGGGTTTGGCATCAATATTATATTGAATGCAGAAAATGACTGAGTGGTACCTAAAAAGGGTATGGTTAGCTCACTACTATTTTTGACTTTGTATGAACCAAGGTGAGAGGACCTTTGGGGTAGCTTACTCACATGGAGATATTCTATAATTCAACCTCCATGGGGATTTTCAACACAAACAAGTCATATATATGACTAGGGCACTTCACTTCACTTGAGAAGGGTTATCACACATAATGAATAAATGCACTATGTCATATACAAGCTACTAAAGATAGATTTGAAAGTGATTGCAACCTTCATTATAAAGAATTTTTGACAAAAAAGGGGCTGAATAAAAGACTTTAATGCTAATATTTAAAGCACATAACACAAAAACATGTTAATTATGCAATATCTTATGCATCTTCTTGAAAATAACACTTAATATATTGTTAGGTTATGGAACTAAAAGCTTCACTGATGCAGACATGGAGGAGGTTGCAGGAGAGTTGCAGAGTGTCATGGAGACTGGCGTTGGTCTGGCCAACCGATGTCGGCAGGATAAGATAGGAATGCAACCAACGTCAGTCATGGATCGGCCGACGTCGGCGACCCCCAAGCAGACAGGGACCGACGTCGGTCGCCTGTGTGGTTCGACTACGAGCTTATTACGGGTAGTTAGCTAACGAACCAAGTGTTTTCATGACTAGAGCTATTTTTAGACTGAGAGCTACGGATCTAATTATTATAATTAGATGTCTAATTATTGTTTGGATGAGATCTATATAATAGACTCATGGTTGTATTGGAAAAGTGTTCTAGTTTGAGTTGAGAAAAGTTAGATTCTTCTGTGTGTGAGGTGAGCAAGGGTGTTCCTCCTAGTTCCACAGTAGTACCAAGGTGGGTGCTGGTTTTGGAGAGTCAGTAGGATTCTTCAAGTGTGTAGGATCTTGGTCACAGGTGCATGGCCTATATATGAGATCTACATGGTAAGTAAGATCATTGATCTGTAGGTGTATGTGTGTGTAAGGTCAAGGTTCATAGGTGTGCAGAACCAGGTTGATTTGTAGGTGTGCAAGATTAGATAGGACATCAACACAACAGGGAGCAGTATCAGGCAGGATCTACTTGGAGTATAGGTGTGTACTCGGATAGAGCAAAGAGGAAGGCAAGGGAGTTCCTTCCATAAGTATGGTCTGTTGAATTGCAAGTTGTTGCAGGTTCATGGGAGATCTACTTGAAGTATGTTGAGTACTTGTGGAGTGCATGGAGCACTTGTGGTGTGCGTGGAGCACAGGAGGTGAACACCAACTCTGTTTTTGAGTTGTGTGTTGGGACCTGAGAGAGAGAGCTTTGAGGAGAGAATTACTATTCACTTGAGGTGTGGCAAGCCTCTGAAGAGGTGGTGGAGAAGAAGTGGCATCTTCTTTATTGTATTCTTTTCTGTATAAGTATTAATACAAGTTGTGTATTGTCTCTCATATCTTGTGTTATTCTGAATTCTAGTTACTTGTTGATTCTGGTTATTTACGCATATTAAGTTGCTTGGTTTGGTAATCAATTGTATGCTTCCAGTGTTTTGTATCCTATCAAGTGGTATCAGAGCTAAGGTTCCAGGGAGCAGGTTTTGTGTTTGGTTACAGGTCACTCTCAGGGGTTTCTGATTGAGTGGGAGTAGAGCAATGGCAGATGAAAGTAAGCTAAGAATGGAGGAGTTGAAAAGCACAGATGGTTACTTACGGTCCTATGGAAAGAAAGAGTAGGTAAAAGATTATTGTTGGTTGGTAGTAGATCAGCATGAAGGAACTGAAGAAGTAGATGTAGCAGGTGTTGTTGCACAGGATGCTCTAGGAGGTTTCTTGGATAAAGTTGAATCTTGGATAAAAGATTTGGTTGCCTCTTTCCATGCAGCCCCAGGTAGAGGAGATGGTGAGCCTTGCCAAAGAATTGGCAAAGGGGAAGTGAAGCTGAAATTGTAGGCGGCCAACACACAGGTGTTGATGAAGGTCATGCAGGTCCCAGGTTTGGAGATATGGCTAATTTCTTCAGAAAGATTGGGTGATGAGAGATGCACAAGAACTCTCACAACGGATGCACTTGAATTAGCTGGTGGTAAGAAAATAGGTACTCTTTATCTACTTGTTTATATTACTGATTCTTCTTTTGTTGTGGAGACGTGGCTTTGTAGGCTTGGTCACATGAGCAGGAAAGAGATACATGTTCTTAAGCAGAAGACAGATATATTTGACAGGCTTAAGAATTGGAAAGCCTTGGTGTACTTGGAGGAGATGGTAGACAGAAACCAGTGGATGTGGCTGGATACTTCTGAGCAGGGCAGTTTGGACATGGGTTTTGATTCAAAGGAGCTCGCGGGTAAAAAGTCATCACTCATAGGTGAACACAGATATTGATGTCGGTCAGGAGGAACTAGCATCGAATAGACAAGTGCCAACATCGGTCATGTGTAGACCGAAGCCAGTGATGTCGAGCAGGGTAAGATCAACGTCGGTCAGGAGGACTGACATCAACAGTAGGTAAGACCGATGTCGGTCAGGAGGACCGACGTCGGTAGAAGGGACACCGATGTTGGTAGGGTCAGTAGTTAGGGACAAACACATGGGAACCGACGTCAGTCAGATGCAGACTGTGGAGTGACCGAGGTCGGTCACTATAAGGGATTTTGGGTGGACAGCGAGCTGTCAAGGAGTCTCAAACACCCATATGGAGGACTGAAGACGTAAGTAGGCCCTCAAATTCATTGTTTCTCTTCTTTATACTTGTTGCTGATTGTAGAGCAGGAGGGATCCAGGAAATAGGTGTGAGCTTGGCATGGATGAGGATGTGATTCCTTGGAGGAGAACCAAACAGGTGTTTTTGGTAAGGTTGCCAGCAGGTATGAAAGCACAGAGACGAATGGATTCCTTAGTTAAAGAATAGAGTGAATGGACACGTGAGATAGAAGACCAGGTATATGGTCTTGAGGAGCTACAGGATAGTGGTATAGGTTTTGACAGGTGGAGGATGAAGCATGGCTTCAGTCAATGTCAAGGTAACTACTGTGGTTTGTCTTACCAGGTGGATGATGGGTCGCGACATCATTCTGTTGCTATATGTGGATGGTATGTTTTGCTAGCAGGATTGTACATACAGGGCTTTGCTGAGCTAAGGGTAAGATTAGTTCAGTGGCATGTCATGAGGAGTTTGGAGTAGTGAAATTCTTTGACATGGGAGACATGGAGATCATAGGTTGATTTTGTCTCCAGTGGGAGCTGATGTGAATCAGGTGTTGGTGAGGTTTAGAATGCAGAGCTGGAGCACACTAAGGGCTGGACAGGTATAGTGTCTAAAATCACATGAGGTCTAGTATAGACCTGTGTATTCGCATGCAGTGGGAGCTGTCAGAGAGTTAGGAGCCAATTCAGGGAAGTGGGTTCTCAGGTATTTGAGAGGGACCAACAGTAGGGATTCATGCTATGCAGGGTCAGGACTTCACTACATGTGTTTGTAGGTTCAGATGTGGCAGGGTACTCGGATGACAGGAGGTACATCACAGGTTGTGTGGTGTGTTGTCTTCAGGATTGATCTTGAAGAGGGATACAAACTAGGAAACAGATTAGATGGAGTATAGGTACATGTACAGTGCAGCTGTTTATCTCCAAGTGGGAGATTGTTAGGTTGTAGAGCTAAAAGCTTCACTGATGCAGACATGGAGGAGGTTGCAGGAGAGTTGCAGAGTGTCATGGAGACTGGCGTTGGTCTGGCCAACCGATGTCAGCAGGATAAGACAGGAATGCAACTGACGTCGGTCATGGATCAGCCGGCGTCGATGACCCCCAAGCAGACAGGGATCGATGTCGGTCGCCTGTGTGGTTCGACTGCGAGCTTTTTACGGGTAGTTAGCTAACGAACCAAGTGTTTGCATGACTAGAGCTATTTTTAGACTGAGAGCTATGGATCTAATTATTGTAATTAGATGTCTAATTATTGTTTGGATGAGATCTATATAATAGACTCATGGTTGTATTGGAAAAGTGTTCTAGTTTGAGTTGAGCAAAGTTAGCTTCTTCTGTGTGTGAGGTGAGCAAGGGTGTTCCTCCTAGTTTCACAGCAGTACCAAGGTGGGTGCTGGTTTTGGAGAGTCAGCAAGATTCTTTAGGTGTGTAGGATCTTGGTCACAGGTGCATGGCCTATATAGGAGATCTACATGGTAAGTAAGATCATTGATCTGCAGGTGTATGTGTGTGCAAGGTCAAGGTTCACAGGTGTGTAGAACCAGGTTGATTTGCAGGTGTGCAAGATTAGATAGGACATCAACACAATAGGGAGCAGTATCAGGCAGGATCTACTTGGAGTACAGGTGTGTACTCAGATAGAGCAAAGAGGAAGGCAAGGGAGTTCCTTACATAAGTATGGTTTGTTGAATTGCAGATTGTTGCAGGTTCATGGGAGATCTACTTAAAGTACATTGAGTACTTGTGGTGTGCATGGAGCATAGGAGGTGAACACCAACTCTATGTTTGAGTTGTGTGTTGGGACCTGAGAGAGAGAGCTTTGAGGAGAGAATTACTGTTCACTTGAGGTGTGGCAAGCCTCTGAAGAGGTGGTGGAGAAGAAGTGGCATCTTCTTTATTGTATTCTTTTCTGTATAAGTATTAATACAAGTTGTGTATTATCTCTCATATCTTGTGTTATTCTGAATTCTAGTTACTTTTTGATACTGGTTATTTCCGCATATTAAGTTGCTTGGTTTGGTAATCAACTGTATGCTTCCGGTGTTTCGTATCCTATCATATATGAAAATGGTATATTAATTTTAGGGTAGGACATGGTAGGATGAGCTAGATGATTATATAAAAGAGAAGGGTAGTGTGTTGGTGGCTTTCAATAAATAGAGATTCTTTCAACATTTATGACATCACTTATTAAAAAGTGTAAAAAACTTAAATGCAAGCTAATGGATCCACCATGAGTAATTTGCACTTATTGGTGCCTATGAAATGCAAATACCCAAATGATCCTTGAAATCCTAGAACATACACTGAAACTAGAATCTCACATGCTTTTTCCTATGAAATCCATAAACTGAGGGTGCCCTAACAAGTTATTCAACAACATATCTTGAAATAATGTAGAAAGGGGTTTTAATCTAAATATATGCTTAAAATGACAACCAGTAATAAGCATAAACCCAAATGTCTAATCAACAACATTTTCAAAAAATATTACTACACTTCATCAACATAAATTAGTAAATAACCATAAGCATTTTCATTAACTTTTCAAAAAACTATTACACACATCAGTGTTTCAAAAATTTTCCATGGGGACAAGCATGGTGGGTTTGCTCCATGTTGGATAGGGGAGACATATAAACATGCTCTCAGAGCTTGCTAATGGTTGTACAAATATAACCACCTTAGCAAGAGAGGAAAAATACACACAATAGTGATCCCAAAAATTTGAAGAGCTTTTACTTTGAAATAAAACAAAGACCCAAAAACACAACCAACCCCTTTGGGAGCATGTTTGTCTTTAACTGAATAATGTTCTTCCCAAACAAGATCTCCTTCCCATCATAGACTTGAGTTGATCATCAAACTTAGCTTCATAGTTTAAAAACCTCTTAATCTATTCATCATCATCAAAGACCTACCAATGATGAACATTATCTAGGATTGAAGTCCTAAAAAGCACCTCTACTTGATACTAACAATGAGGGCTTGTATCTACAATATCAAACTAAGCACTTAACCCTACAAGTCTATTTGCTTCTTTATTGAAACTTCTATCATGATAAAAAAAATTTAAGACATAAAAAATTCAAGAAAATCCAAAATATCATTTATTTCAACCTTTTATTCTTGGTGGCATAAGCATTATAGATCTACTTAACCACTAACTCAAAATCACCCTTGACAATCAAACTTCTAATTCCATATTCACGGGCATTCCTTAAACCAAGTAAGAGTGCCTCATACTCAATAATATTATTTGTGCACTCAAAATAAAGATGAAAAACAACTTAAATATTTACCATTAGGGGCATAAAAAATAACCCTAACTCTATTTCCAAGATTAGAGAAAGCCTCATCCAAGTACATCTTCCAAATCACACTTTCACTATCAAGATCAATATCTAAAACATTAAGCCATTTTTTAGCATCAACATTCCCAAAAACACTTCCCAAATCAACCTCCATGTATAACACTTCATTGAGATCATGTTTTGGATCTTCAATCACATATAACATCTTCATCTCTATATAAAGTTTGACCATCTTACCCTCCAATAGAATGGTGGCATAGGAAAGGTCCATATTCACACTTCTACCCATGCTAGCAACCCATTTTTTTCATATCTTCATCCCCCACTTAGGTGGGTAGTCTAAAACTACTACATCCATATTCAGATACTTACCAAGATGAACTACCAACTGTACAACTAATCCCTTGACTTGTCCTACAATTGGTAACTCTCATGAGTCCATGGCATAAAATTTTCCAAAAGCTAATGTAATCTTCACTTTGAGATAATTTAGGACACCTAGGGGCATCATATTACAAGAATATCCATAATCAAACATACAATTGTGGATAATCAAGCCATTAATCAGTAAGGTTATATAAATTAAATCCACATTCAACTGACTCTCCACTAATGCAGTCCCCAAATAGACTTCTAGAGTAGGTTCAATAACCTTTTCTAATTCTTCTTCTTCTTTTGGAGATGTTTGGGGTAATTTGATTTCATTCAAAATAGACCTCTCACCAAATTCCAAGTACTCAAAATCCTTCTTCCTATGTTCAATTATTCCTAATAATTCAACAAGTGGCAAGGTGATATTTATTTGACTCAACACTTAGGCCATATCACACATGCTATACTGAGGAAGAGACATATTTGGTGGACGTGTAACAACACCTTTAGCTAAGATGAAATCACTTAATATATAAATTGGAGTACGATGGGATGGATTAACACTCTTGACAATAGTCTTTAGGGGTGGATTTGTCTTAACATCACTTGCACCCTTAGGAATACTTGATAAGATGGGCATTATGTTGCTCATAATAGGAACACCTCTAGGCTTAGCAACTCAGGACATGGGTGTTATCTTGGAAGCTTCTAGGACTGTTGTAGCTTTCATTAATTCTTTACTTGAATTCAATGCCTTTGGATTTATAGGGGTAGTGTTTTGAGTAACAACACTTGGTTTCCTACTTCTCAAGTAATATTCCTTCTTTTGGGTATCTACTACATTAATTTATAGTTATCTATCGTTAACTGATAGAATTCCCCCATGATATTTATTAATCATCATAAAGTACAAGAGTTCAAAATCATGAATGGTAATTCATATGTTTATGCCATATTAACATCACAAGAAAAGTTAAAAGTTAGGACACTCTATTCTGACCGCACTCCAAAACTAATCAACCATAGTATCATTTAACATTTCCTTAGAGATGAACATTCTACTTTGGTGAATTTTAAAATCAAACATAAAAATATCATATTCAGATGATGCATACTCAGGTTCATCTGAATCTTCATCAATTTGTTCATTAGTATCACGTGGAGGGTGTGGAGGGAAGCACTTTTCACACCAATCAATGTCTAGATCAAAATTCATAGCATTTACCTTGGTGTTTAAAGGATCAGGCACCTCTTTTCTATCCCCTCTATTCTAGTTTCTCTTCATCCTTTATCCACACATAGGCCTCTTCCATCTATCATTATCTTAATTATGGAAAGTAGGCTTTCATTTTTCTTGATTTGAATTAGGAGACCTCTCTTAATTGGTAGACACATGTGGGATCCCTTTTTCAGCCTTGGCAAGATTGTAGGACATTTCTTTGATAGTGGAGTCCAAAGTCTTGATAGTCTCCTCCAAATTGGTTATGTTTGTGGACTATGCCTTTTTTGGATTGAAATTTTTTACATCATCCTGCTTGTTTATGGGCTTTCCCATAACCTTGATGTTATTCTCAATTTGGATGGCCATATTGAATTCCAACCATAGGTTTATGGGATCCTTGTCCTATAAGTAATATTTATCTTCTTGTCAAAGGTGTCACAATACTTTATCAAGCATGATGTATCACTAGGCATGATGTTTTTGGGAGACACATCATAAGCTTGTTGAATTGGGTATTGAATTCCTGTACACACTCATTAATATTCTTTTTTATATTTTCAAACTCAGCTAAAAGAAACCTAGGATCAACTCTTTCACCATACTGAATCTTAACGACATTCCTCATCTCTTCCCATGAATTGATGCATCTAAGGGGAAGAGAGTTCAACCAATCACAATCATATTCCTCCAGCATGTGCATAAATATATTGATGCACACATCATCATACTCAACCTCATGATCTTTAATGATATTTTGAAAAGTCTTCAGGTGCTGATCACCACTCACTACATTGTTCCACTGAAACTTTGGGAGGCATTTCCTAACTTAATTTGGGACTTCATTAGGATATCCTTCCATTTCATTGAAATTAATAGGTCTGAATTTACGAATACAAAATATAATGTGTTCATTCTCATCTAGATCTATATACCTCATGATTGGTTCAATAGTGGGTTCATGAATAACTGGTAAAGGGATATGATGGGGGTTATTATTATTTGTATTTTTCAATCTAAGTATAGCCTCTTCCAAATTATGGGATCAAATATATGTGTATTATGTCTCTCTTGATAAGGTATTTGTATTTGTACAACTATTAGCAAGCTCTAAGAGCATCTTTATATGTCTCCCCTATAAACATGGAGAAAATACACCATGTTTATCCCCATGGCAGCATTTTTAAGCTCTAATGTGTGTGAAATTTTCTTGAAAAGTTAGTGGAAAATGATTGTGGTTATGTATTTTTTCCCATTAATGAAATGCAATGAGATGTTTCATATGCTATGTTGATTGGATATTTAGCTTTGTATTCACTACTGGTTATCATTTTGGGCATAAATCTAGGTTATAATCCCCTTTTTGCATATATATTTGGAAATATTTTGTTGAATACCTCATTAGGGCACCTTGGGTTCATGAATTTGGTAGGATAAATTATTTAAGATCCTAATTTCAATGTATGTTCTAGGATTTTAGGGATCATTTGGGCATCTGCATTGTATTGGCACCAATGGATGTAGATTTCTCCTTATATTTTCCATAGCTTGCATTTGAGTTTTGCCATATCTTTACAATAAGTGATGACATGTATGTTGAATGAATCCCTATTTTTTTAACACTACCATCACACCTCCCTCCTCTATTTTATAACAAATCATCTTACCCTATAGGCAATATACATCTAGTTGAATATTTCACGTGTTATCTACCTACAAATGCATAAAATCATTACCTATATAACATGTGTTTGCATATTGTGTTATGAATCTTAACATTAAAGTATTCCCTTTAGCCCCTTATTATTTAAAATGAAGTTTTTAATCACTTTGATATATGTCTTTAGTAGCTTGTATCTAACTTAGAATATTTTCTCATTCTGTGTGACAAACCTTCCTAGGTGGAGTGAGCAAGTTTGGTGGTGTTTTGGTTAGATTCATGTTTCTTTATGTAGATAATCCCCATGGAGGTTAAATTTCAAAATCTCTCCATGTGAACAAGATACCCTATAGGTTCTCTCACCTTGGTTTAGGTAGAGCTAGAAGTAGTAGGGAGCTGACCATACCCTCTATCAATGCCTCCCAATTTTTTTTTATGCCTAATCTAGTCTTAATTCCAAACCCATCGCTGACTATAATGACATACTAGTTCATTTTTCATCATAGTTTTACATTGTCTTAAAATGTGAAAGGACAAGTGTATGAGGTGTATAATTAGGAACCAACAAGGAGAAAATTGATTTTTGGGATGATTCCTAGATATCCACTCTCCCCCTCTCATCATAGGGTAACTGGGAAAATATTTGTTCAAGTTTAAAGGAAAATTGGGCACTAAGGTTAAATAATATTGGTAAGATATTGGAGGTTTGAAAGCTTGGAAGGTACTCTCCATAGATGGAAATAATGTCAAATATGCCAAGACAGTCCAGAATCTCAATTAATCCCTTAGTCAAATCTACATCCCCATTTTTCCTAAGGAGGATCATCTCTTGTGGGTGACCAAATATAGTGGGTAATATTTGGTCTCATCTAGACATAATATTGACCTTGAATTGGAGGATGAGTGGGATTACTATAAATCTCTATGGATTAAACACCTCACTCCTAAGTTAATTTTTTTCTTTTGGTTGGCTAATCAGGACAAGAATCTAATTATGGATAATCTATCAAAAAGAGGACTCATTATACCTAGAAGATGGCCCCTATATAGGCAAGCAAAGGATTTAGTATATCATCTATTTCTTTCTTTCCCTTTTTGTTCATGCATTTTTGACTAGATTTTGGACAAATTCAATCTATCCTAGGTCAAACCAGACAACATTTTCTATCTCATTAGATAATGGAAGCCACCTTGGAGCCTTTCATCCCTATCCTTCCTTTGGTCATTATCCCTCCCACATTGTTTCTAGTTTGTTTGGAAAACTTGAAATGATGATATATTTTATAACAAAAGGTACCATCCCAAACCATTTTTTCTCCATCTTTGTCAAGCCATAACTAAAATTTGGAGGGCATTCCCCCCCATAGAAAAAACATGAGATCTACATTTAACACTTAATCTTTAAAGAATGGGATGTGGACCAAAAAATTAGGTCTCCCTCCAAAGAGTTGATGAAAAAACATGTCAGGTAGAATCCACCACTTGAGGTTGGGTAAAGCTTAATTTTGATGGGGCTTCAAAACGAAAATCCTTGTATTTTAGGCAAAGAAGTCATCAAAAACTCAGTGGGGATGTTGATTGTTGGATATGCTAGTCCTTTGGGAATTGAAACCAACTATGTCATCGAAGCCAAGGTGGTGTTCTAGGGAATTTAACATGCTAGCAAACTCAAGTTGGGTAGAGTAATCATAAAAGGTATCTCCTTTAACATACTCAATGCCTTATAAGGTAAAACCACCCCTTCTCACACAATCAAAGCTTTCATCAATGATGCCAATAGACTTGTGAAGGAGATGGTGAATTCATCCATAATTAATAACTATCATGAAGTAAATGGGGTGGCATAACTACTTTCTAACATTGGTGTCATCCTTACCCTTTTATCTACCTAGCACAATGGTAGCCACATCCCCAAACAAATCATAAAATCAATTCAAAATGAAGCCATTATTCCATAGGGTGCTAGAGTGGTGGCCACATGCACATAACTTATATTTGAAGCAAGGGGATTTAAAAATTATGTTTTTCCATCATAATACTACCTGAGGATTTAATAATTCAAAGTGGTGGAAACTCATAATTAAATATTTTTTGAATCCATTGGTTATGATTACTACCATGGCATGGAAAAATCCAAACTCCTCTCAAACTTTTAGTTTACAATCAAGCATAGTATGGGCGTGATAGGGATAGATTGGAGCTGACCTCTTGTTTAGAGGTCCAAAACATTAAAAATTTATAGAAAACATTACACAAAGGGGGTATTATTTAATTCATGTAAAGGGTTTATGGTTTCCTAGAATAAGATAATAGTGGAAATAAGAGGGATAAAACTATCTGTTACTAAGGAATTGATCAATGAAGTCATTATTATGTGCTATGAAGGGGAAAAATCCTTCAAATACCAGTCAAATAAGATGGAATTGATGTAGAGTTTATTCATAACCAATGATACCATCAAATTTGATAAGAAGTTTTTCCTACACATAGACCTACCATGGTATTGGATGGAGGCGTTTTTGTAGATTATGGAATATATTACCCTAGAAGGTAAGTTTACACATATTTTTGCATCATTCTTCTCTACTTAATCATTTCTAAGGTTTAAATATTAGCTTTCCCTATTTCCTAATTAATTATTTAGAATGCATGACACTTGTCTTCTAGATAAATGAATATAACAATGTCATTCATCAAGGCCTCATTCTCTTACTGGTGAAACATGTTGAGACCCTTCATGGTAAGTACATTTTTCTAGGGGGGTCTTCCATGGAGGAGGACTCCCTCAAGTAAGATCTTACCTAAGATTCCCACTACACATTGCCCAACCCCTTCCATATAATCCCCCATCTAATAGATCTATCGAGGAACTTCCCTTACAACTCATCGTAACCAAACAAAAACACTTAGTGTTGGAGGAAGGAAATTTTGTAAAGGCATGAGTAAAGGTAAGGCCCCCATTTTGAAGGTGATTGAAATAAATAAAAAATAACTATAAGGCTTCAGTAATAAATTACATAAGGATAGAATTTATTTGGTAGGATTGATTAAGGATTGGAAATCCATTAATAAGGAAGCTTCCAAAATGATTCAATCCTTTTAACACTATGTTGAGGTTGAGGGAACTCCCTAAAAATAATTCACTAATGTGACAAAGATTCATTCTCCAAAACCCTCCCTCAAATCACCCTTCAAGAAGACACTAGAGAAGAAACTTCTATGGAATAAACTAAGGATGATAATGCCAAAGGAAGATTGTAAAGGTCTAATCAATAAAATTCAATCCAAAATCACTAAGAATAGACTGCTAGAGTAGGTGAAGGACACTAAGGTAGTTAAGGCACTCACAGAGGGCTCCTCCCTCTTTAAGTAATTTAATTTTTATGTTCTATATTTTTATCTTCCAATTTATTTGTTAGCTCACTATTTTGATATTTCTATTTTTGGTTTCTATGCCTATGGGGATTTCATTGTTTTATCACACTTTCAATTATTCTCAGGTTCAAGGTCCTTGTAAAACCTAGTCTTTTACCTAATCAAATAAAAAGTTTTTGTAGGATGATAATGAATGCATATAGTAATAAATTAAGGATAGATTAAATTTTCATGTTTTTCATCTCCACCTATGGAAAGAAGACTCAAAAATTATTTCAATTTATCCATTCACATTACATAATAACTATGTGGGGTTTGATTCTAACATGTAAGATATGTAGTTACAATTGCATCTTGGTGGCCACCTGTCTAACTAATTCTCTTATATTTTCCTCTAGAATCTTATGTAAAGTTAGGTAAAAGGAAATAAAATGTCAAATGATACATTTTTTCCCATTATTTAGAAAATTATAGGTATATAAAAGTCAAAAATCTAATTATGCTTAGGTACAAAAGAATTCAAAATATTGATATTAATACATGAAAGGTTTGGATCTAAGAGAAAAATCATTATTCCAAATAGGTGAAAATTATCTTTCCTATGGCAAGATCTATATAGGATTTGACTTAATCCCAATCAAATTAGAGGATCATATTTTACATACAAAACCATTCAAACCTTCACAATCTAGATCTATGCTCATAAATTCAAATTTTCATTAAGGTCTAACTATTTATTAACTTTTTTATTTATTTTATTTAAATTAACATAGTTTATTTTCCCATTTATTTTTATTCCATTTTGGTGGACATGAGGTAGATTAAGGAATGTTTTTTATTTACATATTATTTATCTTTAATGTATAAATTATTTAGTTGATTGTGGATAAATCTAATTTTAACTAATTATTTTGGGTGAACTTGATATAATTACATTCAACCTATGGTTTATGCCATCCTTCCCCTTAGGGTTTTCTATTTTGGATTCATTTAATATTCTAATTTTAGGTTTTCATTCCTTCTTACCAACCTTAGGGTTTTATTTCCTTTTTGTGTGTAACTTTGCTTAGTTAAAATCATGGTTCAAGACAACAAAATATAAATATATGTGTTACCTTTGTTTAAATCTAATTTGAAATACATGAATTTTCAAATAAATAAAAATGGATCAATATGTTATTCAACCTTTGAAATAAAAATTTCTTGAAAATCTTAATCATATTGATAAATGTATACATAAAAATACAAGAAAATCAAGTATTGATTATGATTATGTTTCTTCATAGTTTATGATTGTGATAAGTGTTTTACTTCCAAATAAATGAGAAATATTTTTTCCTAAGGCTGATATCAATGGTAAAACTCAAGCTTTTAATGAATTAATTTAAGATGTTAGTATGCCCACCTAAGATGTTGTAGGAATTATGCATTAAATAGGGTAATTGCAATGAAAAGTACATGATTTATCTTTGAAGTCTATTACATCTTTTCCTTGGGAAAATTAAAATACTATATTTTATCAACTCAAAGTGCATAGATATATATTTTACCTCTTCCTCATGACTTATTTTATGGGTTAAGTGATCCTTACTTACACCTTAAGCAATTTTTGGCTTATTTTGGAAAATAAAAATTCAATGATGAATTTTTACACCTTAAAACATTCCATAAATGAAGAACAAGTCATGAAATTTCTTTTTATCAAATATTTTTATCATGGTACATCCTTATGTAAAGGACATTTTCCTACTTTTGAACACTTTCCTTCTCTTCACCAAGGAGAATTTGAATCTATTTATTATAATATTTTATCATTTAAACCTACTAAACATTATTTGATTTATCAACACACAAATTTAGAGAAGCAATAAAGTCTCTATAAGGGCCTCATTTTTACTACTAATCTATTGTGTACTTTATCAAAATTAGGGAAATTAGGAAAAGGCTTAAATCTTAATTATAAAAAAAACTTCTATGTAAAATCAAAATATGCAACAAATTATTTATTTATAATTTTTAACTTGATAAATTTGGAAAGATGATAAAAGGGAAAATAAAATATATAAATTACTTAAATGTAAATTGATAATGGAGGATAATGTATATGACTATAGATATGACTATGTGACTATGTTGGCTAACTGAGAGTTGGGAATAGGGATTCAATTTATCTTTTGATAATTCCATGATAATTAGATATGGCTAACTTCCACTATAGTTCATAGGGTTTTTTCCCTCTATAAAAATATAGGTATGTGTGTACTCACCTTTTGATCATGTGTATGTGTTTTGTGATGCATGATCTATTGTAGGATCCAATGTGTACCTTCTTCTTCTTTTTAGACCCTAGCTTGATGTACAATGATGAATAAATGGAATAAAATGAAAAAATGGGTTAGTAGTTTAAGTTTTCATTGACCTCAATAACCCACATGTTTTTGTTTATTACATACCAATAATTTGAAGAGGTATTAAACTCCATGTAGTTATCCCATGATCTGGCGGTTTATGTGAAAGAATAGTGTAATACTAGATACTAGTGAAATCATGGTGTCATTAAGTGATTCAACCATGATTTGTGACCTTTGAGGTGTTTACAAACTTAACTTATGGATACTAGGGTTGTGTGAAATTTTAATTAATTAGAGTAGGTGTTTTTCCCTCAATGTACACCTAGATGTTTTATATGTTTTTCATATATGAGCATCTTGTGTGAAAAATGATTTGAAATGTGGATTTATAGTGATATCTTGGGAAATTAATTGGATACAGATTGAAAAACATGTGGGAATACTAGTTAAGTGATTTTAAATTTGAGTAGATAGTCTATATTTGGTGAGAGGATGCAACCAACATATTAAGATGCTACTAGTGGGTCAGATAGTCTTGAAGGATTGATCTTGTTTAGGAAGTAGAGGTAGCTAATATAGAAGTGTGAATTAGTAAGAATATTAGTTCAGGATATCTAAAGTGAATATTAGGAATAATTATGTATCTAGATAATGTAAGATAGGGATCATCCACATATAAATAGGAAATAAAGACTTATAATAGTGGAATTAGACATGAGTACATGTAAGAGGATGATCATGAATGGATTGTTTTAAAATAAAATGTTAATTTATATGAATAAATTTCCATCCATACTAATATATTAATTCAAAAAAATATAAATTAATAGAGTAAAATACAGAGATCTATACCTAATCTTACTTATGTTGAGTAGGTTTGGATGTAAAACACTCATTGAACTATGCTTCATGCAAACCTGAAATGCCACATGCATAAATTAGTCCTTACTTAAGATGAAAATCAAAAGGTAAATACAATAAAATTATAGATCAAATAAGAAGTAATAATACACTTATTTGGGTATATGAACCATTATGTTTTTCTAGTGCAAAATTGGTGATTATAGAGGGTAGGACTCTTATATATTTCTCTTCATTAACAAGCCTGGATTAAACTATGGGTACTCAAACCCTTGTTGATAGGTGAGTGTGATTATTAACTTAAGGTGTAATTGAATCCATAATTTCATACTCAAATTATTATAGTATCTTAAAATATCTATATGAATTTTAGTAGATCATTCTAGTGTAAAACTAGTACAAAAGGGTGAATCAACTATTGTAGATGGAATAAGATTAATTTCTAGTGTAAAATTGGTGAAAAATATAGTATGATATATTTTTTGTGTATATGACATAGGTTTCCATTCCATCTATGAAATTGGGGAAAAAAATGAGTAAGGAGGTGGTCATGTGCCACCACATGGTCCCAATCTGATATGTGAGCATAATGATAATGAGACTGAGTAATATTAAATGACCTTTTGAGAAAAACATGTGATAACCTAGAACACATACTATAAATTATACCCCATTATAAGCAAAATTCTATGACAAGATAAGTATAATTATAAAATTATTTTGGATACCTATTTTAAACTATCCTATAACTACATGTGATTTTTTTAAATTATGTGAAATATGTTTTTCTACCTGCTAGGATAACACTCTGTTATTGATGTAGCTAGCTTGCACCCTTGTCCAAATGGAGAACTATTATTTTAAATGAATTTTTAATGAAATTATGAGAGATAATTATGGTCAACTAAGTAAATTTTACTCTTCCCTATCTATGTACTAGGTTTTTATAGCTTAGTCTCTAAGACAAGCCACTATGTATGACCCTTATTTTAAGGTCAGTTATGAAACTTGCATAATAAATTAACTCAAAATAAGAAGTTATATGAAATAATGTTATGAAAAATATTTAAATCTTAGTAGTAATGATAACATTAGAGATCATGGCATCATCATAGATAAATTGAGAAATATAGTAACATAAGATGCATGTGCAACTAAGCATAAATAGTTTCATGTCTACATAGATGTTAGAAAAGAGAAAGACAATGAATAATGATAATATATTGAGTAAAAAAATTTGATATAGAACAACATGGGGAGGATTCATGATATCTATCATGAATTAAAAAACTTAGAAGATGCATGATTTTCATCATGACATCAAAAACTAAGTAATAAGAAAATAAGAGTCATCGCCATGACACATACACAATAATCGCATGTAAAAGCACATAAATAATCAAGAATGCCAAGGGGACACATACAAGGGACGTGTCCAAGCTTCACTAACACAACTATAAGCATACAATAGGCTTAATTTTTTTTTTAAAATAACATGTTTGTGCATGAATAACTGAAGTTAATCAACATAGGTAATTAATAACATCAATTTATTCACCAACTCAATTATATAGTAAAATAAAAATGTGAATTGTTAATGTAGGTTTTTAATTAATTTAAAGGTTTTACCCTACACATGGTTAGTTAGCTTCTTAGGTGTGACTTAGGTATTTAATAAATATCATTGTGAAAGATAATCCCACATTCATGAGGATGTGAGGATATGCTTATCTTTCACCTATATAATGTACCTTCTTAAAGCTTTTATAACTAATGAGTAAATGCTACTAATACAATTTATTTATTATGAAGACAATATTCTTCCTTTTGAGTTATTTTTTTATATTTCACTACTCCATAAAGTGTTTTATTTATGCATTCGATCTTATCTAGACCAATACTTTATTATTACCCACTCTAACATGGTATCAAAGTTTTTTTAGTAGTTGGATGCCATTGTTTTTGTTGTGAAATCAAGCATTATAACTTGTTCAGGCGTTTTTATTGATTTTAGTTCTCAAAGGTTTGATGGGGTTTCTAAAAAATATCTATATATCTATACTACTGAGGTTTTCTAGATTAAAACTAGATAGTGTCATTGGATTCAAAGGGTGCCAAAACCCTAGGAATTGTTGAAAAATGACTTAGAGTCATTATAACCATTTTTAGCCAGGTATTTTTCTTAGTTTTTATGCATATCCATACTTCCAAAGTCTCTAATATAAATTTTTTTTTGGATTTTTTTTGGTTATCCAAAATATGATGTGGGTCTTTATTGGTTTTTTAGGAAATCATACAGATTTTTTAAGATCTAAGGTTTTCCTTGCTGGTTTCATGCTATTTCTACTAGTTTGATGACTTCTATAAAAAAAATTAAATTAGAAAATTTCCTCTAGCTCTTTAGCTTCCCCACCCATGCATTTCTAAAAATCCATGTTGACGTGACCCATACCTACATGTCCATACTATTCATGTTGATGTGACCTGTATATGCATGTTCACTACATTTGCACTGATGAACCAATGCCCCAATGTCCTCCATGCTTACATGATAGTGAATGTGTACCCTCTACATCCACCATAGTCATGATGCCATAGTAACATCTATGTATCCTATACACATGTGCATCCATGAATGTGATCTCTTGTGTCTATACACCCACTAATCCTATGCTATCATTCCTACCCACATTCCCTAGCCTATCATGTCTATCACTCATGTTTGGCCATGTCTTCTCATCATGCCCATACACATCTATATTCCACACCTCACCATGATTAGTTTTGTGTTATCCAAATCTATGAACATATTCATTATATCCCCTTTTACTCACTCATTAATGGCATCCGTCCAACCATTAAATTTAATTTAGTGTCAAGTGGCACTATTTATTGGCACTCCTCCTATCCCTTAGCCCATGGTCACATGGGATATTATCCATTGGTCACAACCAACCTAAGGGGGATTAAATTTTCCTTAAAACATTGGGCCAAACTATTTTCACACCAAAATAAATTATGCAAAATGGAGATTATTATTTTTTATGAGAAATAAACATTCAAACTTTCATAAATTTTAGCTAACAACTCCTTTTTAGGTATAATATTTTTTGAAATTGATTTTTTTTAGCTTATCATATTAATAATATTCTTGTGACTTGTAAAATTAAACCTATATAGATTATAAGGGTTATATACTTCTAGTATTTCAACACATGTAGTTTGACACATACTTCCTTTATACACCATGGATTAGAGTTTACTTTTTCTTTTTACACTATTAAATCATCATGAGTGGAAATTCAAAGTGAAAATCCTCTTTAGGATAAAATTATTACTTTAAATCATGATGGGTATAGAAAAAAAACCAATAATTGATGCAAATATAGTGAGTTGGTTTAACAAAAGTGACAAAGCCTATAGTCTTTTATACTTATCTATGTCTCCTAACTTGTTCTTTCATATTGAATCTGTAACTACTCCTAATAAATTATATAACATATTAGAAAAACTCTTTGGCAAGTAAGACATTATGAGGGGTCATGAATTAGAGAATGATCTCATCAATTTGAGAGTTTGGACCACATTAAGAACATGCTTTGGGAAGTAGGACATAATGAGGGGTCATGAATTGGAGAATGAGCTCATAATTTTGAGCTCACATGATTTTGATATGATAAATGACTTATTCATAAAGTTAAAATCACTCAAGTTGTAGTTGAAATTATATAGCATTGAAAAAATAGATGATCAATTAATACTTTCCATTATTATTAAATTAGGATCTAATTATTCTATCTTTGTTTCTACCTTCTATGCCACAAAACATGCCCTTAAAGTTACATGGACCATGCCATCCTTGGATAATTTTGATGATGACTTGATTTTAGATCAAGACAATATTATTCAAATGGGTACATTGAATTCATCTAAATCACATGACTTAATTATGAGTCATGAAAAATAGAAGGCTTCAAGTAAAAGAGAGAAGAAATAGAACAAGAAGGACCTAGAGTAAATAAAGGGTCAAAAATATGATGCTAAATATAAATCATCAAAAGACTCCTCCTCTTTAGATGGGAAACCTAAGAAAGAGCGAATCACATGTGCCTACTTTAAGAAATCTAGGCATGATGAATCTACATGAATGAAGAAGTAGATTGACCAAATGACTAAGATGCTTGAGATGCATATATCAATGTTACTAATTTATCCAATTAGAGTTCATCAACATAGGAGTCTTCTAAGGATAAATACAATAGAAAGGGAAAATCGCTTGTTACAGTTGCATCCCAAACTTCCACATGGGTAATTGATTTTAGTGCCTCACACCACATGGATTCATCACAAGAAATGTTCTCATCCTTGGATCCTTGTTCTATGCTTTCCATATTTTTGGGTGACGATACTTATGTATAAATTATTGGGAGAGGATTTGTTGAAGTGAATGATAGGACATTTCATGATGTTCTATCTATCACCTTTTTATTGACCAATATCCTATTTATCTATCAGATCACTCACATTAGTTTGGGCAAGAGAGATGAGTTCACACCTAATTCAATGGTTATTAAAAAATTAGACAATGACTCCATAATTTAATTTTGGGAAAGCATATCAATATACATGATTGTATACTTTATCATATTTTTCTCTTAATCAACCCTCTACTACAATGTTCACTCTTTTAGATGGGGTGAGTAAATTTTATCATGAGTGATTCAACCATATTAACTATCACTACCTCAAGCAACTTCATCATCATGACATGGTTTAAAGGTTGCCACATGTCAAGTTTTTTGAATGCATATGACAAGGTTGCCTACTTGGTAAGAATCCTGAAGAGAAGTATGATAGGAAAATCTTGGAGACCTACACAAATATTAGAGCTAGTTTATAGTGATATTGCTTGATTATTTCCATCTCTTTCATTCAACATGACTAAATACATGATTTCATTGATGAATTTATTAGGTATACTTGGTTTTAATTTATTAATCATAAATCTGAGGTCTTTGATCATTTTCATGTCTTCAAGGTGCTTGTATAAAAATAGTTAGGTAATGCCATCAAGATGTTATGCATCGATAATGGTGGTATGCCATTAACATTTTTTAATAATTCTACACTTTAAATGGGATTAAATTACAACATACACTTATATATATTCCTTAGTATAATGGTGTTATATAGAACAAGAATATGTGACTAAAGGAAAGATCCAACTGTATGATACACTCTAAGTCTATTGCACCTCAGTATTGGGTTGAGGCCATCAACTATGCTTATTATATCCATAATAGAGTTACTCATAAAGTATTTAAGGGAGTCACTCCTTTTGAATCTTAGAGTGATTGAAATATAAAAGTTAATAAATTCCAAGTGTTTGAATCTCTACTATGGTCCACATTCCTAAGGATAAATGTAAGGCAATGGAACCTCAGAGTCATCATTGCATCTTCATTGGATATCTTGAGGATGTTAAGTGATACATTCTTGTCCATCCCACCAATCATGAGTTGTTAACTAAGAATAGTGTTAATTTTCAAGAGTGTTCTTTAGAATCCACACTCAAAACCTCTCCCATTCTTTAGATGCATTGGGATTTGATGACATTTCTAATTATTTAGATCTACTTAAGTAATTTCTTGATGATCTATATTATTATTCTAGTTCTAATGATCAGAGTAGAAATCAAGATTCATCTCCTCTTTATCCTAGAATATCTTTATAGGATGAGGAATATCCTCCTAAATTTCCAAGAACCAATCCTATTTGGGCTAGGTAGACACTGTAAAGCATTTTCCAATGGGTTGGAGATCCATCAAACAAGAGGCAAACCTATTCATAATTCCATCACGCCCTACATTATTTCATTACATATTCTTATAATCCATAATCATTTAATGAGGATTAAGTCACTCCTATGTGGTATACTAATATGGAAGAGGAATATGTTTCCTTGTTGAGTAACAACACTTGGGATTTAGTCCCTCTTCCTAAGTGAAGGAAACTTTTTTGATGTATGTCGATATAATGAACATAATTTATAGCATATGGTTATATAGAAAAATTTAAATCACATTTGGTAGCAAAGGGTTTTTCTCAAATACCTATCATTGACTATACCAATATGTTCATCCCAATTGATAGAATGAACTCAATCCTACTCACTCTTACCATTATCATAACACATCATTGGAATGTTTATCATATGGATGTGAAGAGTGAATTTATTTATGATGACCTCAAATATGAAACATATGTGGAGTAACTAAAAGGATTTGTGGAAGATTCTTCCCTAGTTTTAAAACTTTATAAATTTATATATGTACTCAATCAAGCTCCTCAAACTTGGTATGTTAAGATGGGCTCCTTTATTATTTTAGTTTGGTTTACTTGATGCCATTATGATTCAAATTTATACATGTTGTAAATGGATGATTCATTATTAATTTTGGTTGTCTATATGGATGAACTATTTATGATAGGGAGTTATTCATCCAACATTACAATAATGAAAATTGTTTTGTCTGTCAAGTTCTCAATGACTAATTTTGTCTTATTTCATTACTTCTTTGAGATTTAAATTTCTCATTATAACTCTAGGATCACTATTGCATAATCCAAACATGCTCTTAATTTGATTGAATAATTTAACATGGTTGATTTTAATCTAGATCTATCTCCATTTTTATCTGGTGTGAAGCTTAAGATTGATTATCCATCTCATTTGGTTAATGTTACCTCATATCAACATGTTGGAAATATCATCTACCTTAAACACATTAGACCTAAAATTTTATATGTAGTGGGGATGGTCTCTAGATTCATGTAGGAACCACATGAGCTACACTGAAAAGAAGCTAAGTAGATTCTCCACTACATTTAGGGTACTCAATTTTGGGATTCACTATGGATCAAACATTGATGTTGAATTAATTATTTATACATATTAATATTGGGATGATAATATTAAGAATCATAAATCTACTTTATGTTATATTTTCTCCCTTGGTCCATGTGTAACTAGTTGGTCAAGTAAGAAAAAGAATTCTATTGCTTTATCTTTTACATAGGTAGAATACAGAGGAAATATTAATGCTATAGTTAAGGGTATTTGGATTTAGGGGATTCTCACTAATTTTGGCATCTAGTTTTGAAAACCAATATTCATGTTATATGACAACCAAAAAAAAATACAAATATATAGGAATCAGGTCCTCCATCAATAGACCAAGCATATCAAAATTAACATGCATTTCATTTAGGGTCTCATTCATGAATAATTCATTGATCTCTGCTACATCCAAATAATGGATCAAATTACTAATATATTAACCAAACCCTCCACTAAGAGTAATTATATTAATTTAAGATCCACTTGGGGTTTAGGCAAATCTAATATCCTCCTTTGGGGGACATTTTTTTATACATGGGTACCTCACCAGGATTTTATTTTGGGACCTAATTCTACTACCCACATAATATAAACTTAAAGGGGGTGTTATTATAGTTTTTTATTATATATAATAGTTTTTTCTTACACATGTTTAGTTATATTGATTAGGTGTTACTTAGGTGTTTAATAAATGTCATTGTGAAAGATAATCCCACATTCATGAGGATGTGAGGACATGTTTATATTTCACCTAAATAATGTATATTCCTAAAAAAAATTATGGATAATTAGTAAACATTGATAATATAATTAATTTATTATGAATTCTAGATTATTCCTTTTCAATTGTTTTTTTGATTTCACTACTTCATACATGGATTCTTCATGCATTTGATCCTATCCAGACTGATCCTTGATTGTGGCCCAACTCTAGAAGAATATAAGTGAGAAAAAATATTATATTTTTAAAAATGTATTGAAATTAGTGTGAAAAATAATGATAATCATATAATTATAAAAAATGAGTAACAGGAGGCCCCTAGTAAACTTGTTATGATGTAGACAAGTTTTAGAAGGCCTGTGACTGGTTTAGTTCTAAGAAATTGTATCCTATATTCATTGGGACAAGTGTTGGAAGTTTTTAAATGATGTCTCAAGATGACCAAATATGTTGATGAGGTGTCATGTGTGACATAATAGCAATAACAAAGTGTGCTTCAATGAGATTCAGTGTTCTTGCATGGTTCATCACTGTTTAACTTGGATAGGCAATTGATGGATGATATTGATCATATGGAAATGTTGAAAAGACCATATGGGATTTCAATATTGATTATATTTCTTCTGTAAGTGAAAGGAATTCATTAGAGTATTCACTTGTATGTTTATGTTTAAGTAGTCATCTTGATAGATAAAATTGAGTGAATAGATTGGTGATGTTATATTTCACACATGTCAAGATTTTAGGAGCATATTTATATATGGATAGATTTCCATATGTTAGGAGATCATATGCTTCAAGTTTTAGGTCATGAGGTTGATCATAGCAAAAGTTATTAAGGTGCAAAGTTGGCTTATTAGATAGAATTTACTATATTCCTATACTTAGCCAAATTTGTGATATTGAAGATCAATGATCAACATTAAATAAGATCAAAGATATAATGGCAAGAAATTTATTTGATTGGATAAGGATACAATGGAGCACGTGATCTTATCAGATAGAGATCAATGACATGAGTGAAGTAAAATTGTCAAAGGATGCTTAGAAGGCATGCACTTATGACAAGTGTCACTATCTCATTGAGCTGACAGTGGATCAACATTTTATGGGCATTCATATTGATAGAAATTTATGGTGTGGTTCAAGTCAAAGAGTTAAATGTGAAGAAGTTATATAAAGAAGCCAAGTGGCACAATCATGGGAGCTCAAATCAAATATCAATGATGAGCATTGCAAGATAAATACCAAGCTGATCCAAGGAGATCAATGGTGTGTATTTGGTCAAAATTTATAGGGATCATGAGATGAGTTAAAAGTGTCTAAATTTTAACATTTTCTCAATGACTGTTGGATTTTAAATGTTTGAATTTGTGAGGGAAAACTAGTATATATTGTTTGAGCTATAACTTTTGATAAATACAAAATTTGATCATGTTATAAAAGGAAACGTTATAGATAACTTCAAGGATCATATAGAGAACCTAGTTATAAGTTTTTAATGTTTGAATAGTAAAATACATGGAAATTCAAATTTGACTATTTTTTGTTCATGTTACTATAATGCACATAATGTTATTTGAGAAAATTATGCTTCAGTAGAAGATTGTTTTGGTGGGAGAAATCACTTGAATATGTCTTAGAGATAATATGAAGTGGACCCAAGTAATTGAAAGTGATCTTATGTTCTTAATTAAATTAATAAAGTATTAAATGGGTGAATAGGTCTCCATGAGACCTATAAGGCTACTAGGGCATAATTGATAGGCATATCTATTTAAGTGTAACCCATAGTTGCTATGGACAACCTATGAGGATGGTATTCAGATATGTAAGTTTTCTTAAGGGTTAAGGCAAGTATTATGGATGACCTATATGGTGATATTCATAAAGACTATAAATAGTGGAGACCAAGGAAATGGTTTATAGACTTGAATGGGTATGTGTTGTAAGAGCAAAATATAGAGGTAAAGGAAAGAGATCAGAGCAAGTGTGATCAGTGGATGGACTAAAGTACACATCAGAGTAAGGATGAGCAAAGAAGAATAGAGAGATCCAAAAGAGTGTTTGGATGTATTTCTTGTTTAAATAAGTTTGTGTGTATGTGTGTGATGAGGTGAAAGACAAATTTTATTCATTATTTCTCTAATTAGATTGAAAGATAATCAAAGTTTTGGAGTTATTTTTTTCATAGCTATTATGTGGGTGCTCAACATCTAGAACAAGCTGGTGCTTGTTCATATTTAGGGGTGGGTGATATTTATGAAGTGGGTGCTTCACTAAAGGGTTTCATGTTTATTATCATTTTATAAGACAATTAGTCCATGTGTTTTCAAGCTTGAGAGTTAGTTTTACTCCCCATAAGGGTTTCCCACATAATTCATGTGTTGTGTGTTTGATCTTGAATCATCTTTCTTATTCATTATTATGAATATCTTGTATGCTCTATGAATGCTTATGGTCTTTGATTAAAGATTTTGAAAGGATTAAATTTGAATTTTATTATCTAGAATCATTGATTCACACCCCCTCTTAGTGATTATACCTCTAACAATTGGTATCAAAGTAAGACCTTCATTTAAAGTTTAACCACTTAAAGGTGATATAAGGTATAATATGTCAAGTCAACAGAAGTAGGGTTTATCCAAAAAGAAAGAAACATTATTAAATGTGTCAATTTATGATTTCTATAGTGCAAGGATGAGGACATACATCATATCTCTAGAGTGTGATACTTGGAAATCTATTATAGATAGTTATAATACACCAACTATTGCTCCAACTAGTGTTGTTGATAAACAGTTGAGTGAGAATAATTTTAAATCTATTAATGATATCATTTTTGGTCTATCTAAGGCCAAGTTCAAAAAATTAATCCATTAAAAGTTTTCCAAGGAAATTTGGGACAAATTACATAATAATATCTATGGAAACTCAAGTAAAACTAGCTAAATTATAGACCCACTAAAGGAAATTTGAAAGTCTCAAAATGAAGGAAGAAGATACTATGGCATCCTATCTTCTAAGGGTTGATGAGGTATTAAATATGATTATAGGTCTTGGATAGGTGATTGATGAATTTACTATAGCATATAATGTATTGGGGACTCTTACACTCATGTTTGATTAATTTTCTATTGTAGAAGAAAGTCATGATCTCACTTAGTTGAATATGGATGAACTGCATGAAAACCTTACTACCTATGAGATGAGAGTATATGAGGACAAACCAACAAAGAAGGAAGTAACATTCAATAAAAAAATTAAGCCAAAGAAGAATAAAAACTAAGGTAAGGAACTCAAGTATCATGATATTGATGAAGATGAATTATTTGCTTTGTTTACAAGAAAATTAAAAATAGGTTCAAGAAAGTATAAGGGTAAACTACCCTTAAAATGCTTCAATTATGGAGAGGTATGACACTTTACCAATAAGTGCCCTCATAATCATAAGAATTATGATGATGAAGAGCATGATGAAGGCAATAAGACATTTGATCTAATAAAAGGAAGAAAAGAGTCAAGAGGTATAATGACAAGAATATTATCTACACCAATAAAGATTTCAGCTCATTAGATGAGAGTGAATACAATGATTCTAAATTTGATAATGAAGATGATGGTCCTATTAAATATGAAGTCCTCTACATGTTAGAGGAAGGAAGTTTCTCATATCAAAAGGAGTCTACTTGGATTGATATAGACAATGAAGAATATAAGGAGGAATGTGAGACTAATTTGTTGAATACCCTTGAAGATTTTAAGATTGATAATAAGAAGACCATGAAGTTGAAGTTACATATGAGAGAATATGTAGAGAAATTTAGTATATATGAGGATAGAATGGATGGTGACTGCAAGGAGAATAAAGGTATATTCAATCATCAAAATAGTCAATTAGATTTCTTGTCTACAATCCTGAAAGCTAAATAAGATGAGTGTTTAAGGTATGTGATTAAAAATGAGTCATTAAAAGCTGATTTAGAAAGGGTATCTAGTAAGATGAAGTCATTTATGAGGTTTGAAAAAAGATCAAGTGATCTAGATATTCTAAATAGTCAAAAGCATGCTAGTGATAGAATTGGATTTAGTTACAAAGAAGAACAAAAGATTGAAACTCAAGACAAGGTGAAGACTAATGTGAATAAATATAATCAGACCTTGAAGGTCAACAATCAGTCTTAGACTAAAGATGTTGGTAGAATGAGGACAAATCAGATTAGACAACAAAATTCTATGAGGTATGTAAATTTTAATGGTTACTTCTATAATTGTAATCAATTTGATCATAAGGATAAAGAGTGTAGAAGAATTTCTAAAAATGAGTGGAATCATCAATCAAATATCATGATAAAGTTGATTGATTTAGTTTTTATTACATAGGACACATTGCAAGATTTTTTCCAAATTAGGTAAGGCAAGTTGAGTTCAGTTCAAGAAGAATGGTTTGCTATAACTACAATCAAAAAGGTCATATTACCAATAATTGAAAAAGAGAATCTTGTAAAAATGACATATAAGTCATTAAAACCATCAAATGGTTCAAGGAAACTAAGCCTAAGAAAGAAGAATAAAATAAACAAAACTCTTATAGTACACCAAAGGAAGAATCAATGTTTGTTCAAACAAATTTTCACACTCAAAAAGATGAGAACAAGAAGTGGTATATAGATAGTGGGTGTTTAAGTCATATGATAGGATACAAGAGCAAGTTTATCTCTCTCAATACCAATCTAGGTTTAGTTATATTTGGTGATAACAAATCTATTAATATTGTTGGAAAAGGTATTGTGAGTCTTGACAATGGTCACACTAGAACTAAAAATGTATTCTATATAGAAGGTCTAAAAAATAATATTTTAATTGTGAGTCAAATGTGTGAGTATGGAAATATTCTAACCTTTCATGATAAGGAATGTGAATTTAAAAGGGAAAAATCTTAAAAAATAATTACAAACATTCATAAAGTAGAAAAAACATGTATATCTTTCATGAACCCAAGAAGGAAGAATGTTTCAGAGTCAATTGAATGAAAGATGGATTTGGCATAGAAGACTTGGACATATAAATTTTTATAAATATGGTAAGGATCACTTCAAAAGGATTAGTAATACATATGTAAAAATTTACCAAAATTCTCCATTTTCTCTGTAAAGCAAGTCTTCATGGGAAAAAAAATCAAGAAGAAATATAAATCCAAGGAACATTCCACTATAGGTCCATTATAATTGATCCATACTAATCTATGTGTACCTATGATAACTCAAATTGTTTAAGGTAACAACTATTTCATGCTTCTCATTGATAATTTCACTAAGATGACTTGGATATGATTTCTTAAAGAGAAATATGAAGCTTTTGTAAAATTTACAACATTAAAAGCACTTGTAGAAAATGAAAAGAAATCTAAAATTAAGTGTGCAAGATTATTTAGAGGAGGTGAGTTTTGGTCTCATTAATTTTATGACTTTTTTGTGCAACATGGAATAAAAATACAATATTTTGTTGATAGAACACCACAACAGAATGGTGTTGTTGAAAGGAAAAATAAAACTATTCAAGAAATGAGTAGAACTATGCTTCAAGATGCTAAAATATCAGATGGTTATTGGGAAGAGGTAGTGAACACTTAATTTTACATTCTTAACATGTGTCAAATTAGACTAAATGGTGATAAGACTCCATATGAGCTATGAAAGAATAGAGTTGCCAATGTCAAACATTTTAGAATATTTGGGAGAAAGTATTATATTAAAAGGGATGAGGAAAATCTTTCAAATTTGATTAAAGATTTGATTAGGGCATCTTCTTAAGCTACTCTTCTATTATATCTACCTATAGATGTTTCAAAAAGATAAATCATAATATTGTTGAAAGCTCAAATGTGAGTGTAGATGAGATAAATAGAGTCAATAAGTCAAACTTTCAAGTAAATGATATTATTCAAAATTCTATTTCAAACAAGGATGAGTTATCCATTCAAATAGATGATGAATATGAAGAGGAAGAAGCAAGAATTGACACAAAAGCTTCATATAAGAGAATACAAAAGGATCATCCTATCTCTCGGGTAATTGGTAATGTGAATGCAAGGTTACAAACTTGAAGAAGAATGTTGATCAATCAGAATCAACAAAACACTATATTGTTGTCATCAATTAAACCCAAAAGTTTCTTAGAAGATATAAAATATGAAATTTAGACATGTGATATGGATGAATAAGTTTATCAAATAGTAAATAATGAAACATGGGATCTGGTTCGTAGACTAAAAACCAAAAATGTGATAGGCACTAAGTGGGTTTTTAGAAACAAGATGAAAGAAAAAGGAAAGGTCAAAAGAAATAAAGATAGATTGGTGTGTAAAGGATATTCTCATGTTGAAGGAATATATTTTGATGAGAATTTTGCTCTAGTGGCAAGGATGGAAGCAATTAGACTCTTCTTGGAATACGCTAGTTTCAAATATTTTAAGGTATACCAAATAGATGTGAAATCTACCCTTTTAAATGGAAAATTAGAAGAAGAAGTGTATATTGAGTTACCTAATGGATTTTTCTTGTCAAGTGATCAAGAATATGTATGGAAATGGAAGAAGGCTTTATGTGGTATTAAACAAGATCCTAGAGCTTGGTATGATATACTAGACAAGTATCTTCTGAGTCAAGGTTTCAAAAGAGGGGTAGCTGATAGCAATTTATACATTAAGACTAAAGGTATTCATCAATTAATTGTAGTTTTCTATGTTGATGAAATAATATTTTGTTCTAATAATGACAAAATGAGTAAAGATTTTTTAGATGTCATGAAGATTGAATTTAAAATTTCTATGTTGGGGGATCTTTCATTCTTTTTAGGATTGTAAATTAACCAACTAGATGTAGGGATATTCATTTCACAATATAAATACATCAATGATATGCTAAGGAAATTTGATATGATGGAGTGTAAGATAATGAGTACACTAATGATTATAGGTTGCAATCTAAGTAATCAAGATGACTCACCAAAGGTTAATCAAACCTTGTATAGATCTATGATTGGGAGTATTTTGTACTCCACTACCTCTAGACTTGACATCATGTAAGTAGTAGGAATTGTTGGTAGGTTTTAAGATGATCCTAGATAATCTCACTTGAAATTAGTCAAAATAATCTTAAGGGTTCCATAGAATATGGTTTATGGTATCTCAGGAGCAAAGAATTCACTCTAAAGATGTACACTGATGCATATTGGGCTAGTTGTGTGGATGATAGGAAAAGTACCAGTGGTGGTGTTTGCTTCTTGGGTGAATGCTTGGTATCTTGGCTAAGCAAGAAACAAGCATTAGTATCCCTATCCACTACATAAGTTAAGTATATAGTTGTTGCCTCATGTTTCACTCAAGCTATATGGATGAAGCAAACCTTGGAAGACTATAAGGTAAGGCAAAAAAAAGGTTGTCCCTTCTACTATGACAATATTAGTGCAAATAATATTTCAAATAATCTTGTAATGCAATCAAAAACTAAAAAAATAATATTATATATCATTTACTAAGGGAACAAGTGAGCAATCAATGTATTAAGCTGGAATATGTGCCTATAAAAAAATAAATTGTAGACATTATGACCAAACCATTAGCAAAAGTAACTTTTGAGTATCTAAGATAAACATTGGGAGTCATCTCCTTGTCTACAAATCAATATAAGGTTCTTGGTTGAAGGGGAGCAACTGGTTCATGATATTTCTCTAGTAGTCTATATTAATATGCTTTAGATAACTTGTTCAAGGGTTTTGATCCTGAAGGGTCAAATTGGTTGGTTCTAAGTGTTTGAAAAGTTGACGACAAATTTCATTCATTAAGAAGACTTGTGTTTTCAAATAAAGAATGGATTTAGGGGGAGCTAAATCATATAGTTATATAGGCTTGAATAGGTTTGCATAATGTAATGGGGATTCCCTCTTAATGTTTTTAAGGTAAGTTCAAGAACTTTTGGTTGCTCTTATATGTTTTTTCTTCATAGAATACAGTTTAATTAAAGAAGAGTGTAGTCATGGAGCATGTTTGAAATTCTCAAGTTAAGAAGAGGTATGCACAATATTATGGGTAGTATGTATCATATCTTAGAGGTGGTATTTTTATTTTATTAGTCTTTGAAGTCTTTTCAGGTTCACTGGATGAGGAGTTGAGCCTACTTTGTCATGATGTCAAAGGGGGAGAAAGTGCTTGAAGAAAGAGACAAAGCCTAAGCATAAGCTTTGTATTGGTGTTTGACATCAATGATAAAGGGGGAGATTATTTGATTTTTGTTAATTATGTCTCTAAGATGACCAAATATGTTGATGAGGTGTCATGTGTGCTAGAATAATAATGACAAAGTGTGATTCAATGAGCTTGAATGTTCTTGCATGGTTATTCAGTGTTTGACTTGGATAGGAAATTGATGGATTATATTGATGTTATGGACATGTTTTATAGACCCTAAGGGATGTAAATAATTCTTAGAGTTATTCTAGAAGTGAAAGGAATTCATCAAAGTAATCACTTGTATGTCTACGTTCAATTAGTCATCTTGAAAGATAAAGCTGAGTGAGCATATTGATTATATTATATTTCACACATGTGAAGGTTTCAAGAGCATCTTGATAAATGGATATATTCCCCTATATGAGGAGATCATATAATTCAAAATTTAGGTCTTGAGGTTGAGCATATAAAAATTTATTAAGGTTTAAAGTTGGATTCTCAAATAGAATTTACTATGTTCCTATACTTAGCCAAAATTGTGATATCAAAGATCGATGGTCAGTGTTAACTTGGATCAAAGATCTAACAGTGAGAAATTTATCTGACTGGATAAGGATCTAGTAGAGCACATGATTTTTTCACACAAATATCAATGGCATGAGTGAAGTTAAATTATCAAAGGATGTTTAAAAGGCACATACTTGTGATAAGTGTCACTATCTCATTGAATTAACAGTAGATCAATATTTCGTAGGCATTTATACTGATAGAAATACATGGTGTAGGTCAAATAAAAGAGTCAAATGTGTTGAAGGAATGTAGAGTTGCCAAGTGGCATAATCATGGGATCTCAGATCAAAGATCAATGGTGAGCATTGAAAGATAAATACCAGGATGATCTAAGGAGATCAATGGTTCATATTTGTTCAAAATTTTGAGGGAGCATGAGATGAGGTCAAAGTGTCTAAATTTTAACATTTTCTTAGTTATCATTGGATTTTAAAATATTCGAATTTGTGAGGGAAAGTTAGTCTATAGTTTTTGAGATATAACTTTTGATATATGAATAATTTGATCATGGTGTAAAAGAAAAAGTTGTAGAGAACTTCAAGATGAATCTAGAGAACCTAGTTAGAAGGTATGAATTTTTGAATATTCAAAGGTATGGAGTTTTAAATTTTAATATTTGTTCATCTATGGTGCTATAGTGTATAGAATATTATTTGAACAAATTGTGTTTTAGCAGAAGATTGTTTTGGTAGGAACAATCATTTGAAAATGTCTTAGAGATCATATGAATTAGACCCAAGTAATTGAAAGTGATCTTATGTTCTTAATTTTCTTGATGAAGTGATAAATGGGTGAATAGGTATCCATGAGAGATATAAGGGATACTAGGGCATAATTGATAGGCATAGCTATTTAAGTGTGACCCATAGTTTCCATGGTTGACCTATGAGGATGGTATTAAGATATGTAAGTTATCTTAAGGGTTAAGGCAAGTATTATGGATGACATAGATGGTGATATTCATAAAGACTCAATAAATAGTGGAGACCTAACCAATGGTTTCAAAACTTGATTGCTATGTGTTGTGAGAGCAAATTATAGAGGTGAAGGAAAGAGATCAGAGTAAGTGTGATCAGTAGATGGACTAAAGTACAAAGTAGATTAAGGATGAGTGAAAAAGACTAGAGAGATCCAAAAGAGTGTTTGGATGCATTGCTTGTATGAGAAAGTTTGTGTTTATGTGATGAGTTGAAAGAGAAGTGTTATTCATTGTTTCTATAATTAGATTGAAAGGCAATCAAATTTATGGAGCTATTATTTTCATAGGTGTTGTGTGGGTGCTCAACATCTAGAACAAGTTAGTGTTTTTTCATATTTAGGGGTGGGTGCTCTTTGTGAAGTGGGTGATTCACTAATAGGTATCATGTTTATGATCATATTATAGGACAAGTAGTCTATGTGTCTACAGGCTTGAGAGTGGCTTTTATTCCCCATGAGGGTTTCCCACAAAATTCATGTGTTGTGTGTTTGATCTTAAATCATTTTTATTATGAATACCCTGTATGCTGTATGAATGATTTTGGTATTTGATTAAATAATTTGAAAGGATTAAAATTGAATTTGATTATTTAGAATCACTAATTCACCCCCTTTCTTACTAATTGTACCTCTAACAACAAGTCTGCTAGAATTAGACAAGAGTGTAGTACATGACTATCTAGGATAGAGAATTATTTTCTCTATTAAGTTTATAGGTCCAAGACAATATAACCACAAAGAATTGTATTTGGTCTATATGTTATGAAACTCACACATTTACACTTATGAATCATTTTTTTGTACCCAATACCCCCTTTTTCTATATGAAATGGGGACCCCACTTTTTTTAGATTATTGTCTTGATTTTGAGCACCTCTTTTATATGTCTATGCAAGTTCTAGGAAAAGATCATGATTTGGCCTCTTATACTTTGGCAAGATGGAATTTATATTGTGTTTTCATAAATTAAATCTTTTTGTTCTATTATGTTTGTTACTTCAGGCTTTATGTTTTTGGGGACTATATTTTCTATCCTCTTGGGACTTATCCTATTTTTTATTTTTTAGGATTTGTACAATGTATGAATTCTTGTAGACTTATATTTATTGGATAAATTATTGCAAAATTTTATTTGAAATAATTCTTCCAATGAAATTGGTCTTTGATCTTTTTTTTATCATGGGAATTTTCTTCTTGATGTAAATGACATTGCCCTTTGGACCTCTGAACCTACCCTTTGACCTTTCTGAGATTGTCCTTTAGCCTTTAAAAAGTATATCCTTTAGTAATTTTTTCATGGATAAATTCCCTATGAAATATACCTTTATATTGTTGCCAAAATACCCTTTAACATTTTGGAAATGCCCTTTAGATCTTTTGAAATGCCCTCTTTCCTTACCAACCTACCCTTCAGTTTTTTTTTGCAATGTGTCTTTCAATATTTTAATTACGACCATTTTTATGGACATAATTCCTCAAGACTTTTGCAATTTCCCTTTCAGCCCCTTTACACTTTTCCTTGAGGACCTTTTCCCTACACATTTCCTTTGGGACTTTTGTCCCATACATTTTTGATCCTTTTCCTTCAAACATTTTGTTTAAGACACTTTCTTCGAGCCAATTGAATTCCTTCAAAAAAAATTTCTAAAAGAATTGGGTCTTTGGGAGAATTATTGTGGATAATTTATTTGAAACAATTCCCCTAATAGAATTCCTTTAGGAGTTCTTAAAGTGACCCTTTTCCTCTGACTTACCCTTCGAAAGTTTTGTTAAGGACACATGCCCTTCAGACTTTTTGAAGATACCCTTTTTCCTTTAAAAAGTTACATTTGGGAAATTTTTGGTTACCTTTAAAAACTTTTGCAAGGGCCCATTCCCATCAAAATTTACCCTATGAAGTAGACCCTTCAGGCACCTTTTCCATGAAGTAGACCCTTTGGCCTTTTTGAAAGTGCCCTTCAGGAATTTTGTAATAGAATTTTTGCCCTACAATCCTTCCCTTCAAAAAATTTGTCCAACACCTTTACCCTAGACCATTTCCTTTAAACTTTTTATTTTGAACATTTTATTTGACACAAGAGTCCCAAAATAATTCCCTCAAAAGAATTAGTTAGCAGATTTTTTTACCAAGAGCACTACTAGAATCCCCATACTTAGACGAAATAAAGGTAAAGATACTTCTCATCAATATATTAAATACCCTCACCAACTTGAGCTAACAAAGTTTGAACTATATAGGAAATATAATCAAAATGAATGTTGCACATTTATGTCACGCAAACTACTATTCAATGTAGAATCCTATATGGGTGATTTGCAGCTATAAATATATCATTGATTTCAAAATAACTTGCATTCAAAGTATCCTACTTTATTATATTAGGAAAGATCCCTAGATACTATCTCAAGAATAATGTGAGTAAAACAACAACTACGCTAGAGCCAAATTATTTGCATAACATACATAGCACATATAAGAAGACTATAAGTAACACATAGCACATATATGCATCTATTAGCATCTTCATCTAGGTTATTTTGAGGGGCAAATCTATCATCCCCATATTCAATCAAGGATTTCATAGAGTTCACATATATAGTCTTTGATGATACAATATTTGGAGATAGGTACCATAACTATTCAAAATTATGGGACATCATCAATTTTATGGTTGTATTTTCACTAGAAGATGAGATGACACTTGAATATGAACTATTAATCAAGGAACTATTGGATTTAAAATGTCAAAGATTATATTTTGCTACCAACAAGCTAGAATTAATTCCATGTATATACCTTTTATGGTGTTTTTTTCTAAAGAAAGATATCATAAGATGATTTCCTACATCATTCAAAAAATAACACAATGGTTGTGTGTATATCAAGAGTTGACTTCCAAATGTATTTATCTTTGATCATACCCAATGTTTATTTTGACAAACACATAGTGGTGTAGTTTGATGAAGAGATTTTAATTGAGAATGCACTATCTTCATGGATACACCTAGACTAGACCATTGCATGGAAGGGGAAGAAGCCAAAAAGAGTAATTTCAATTGAAAAATTCAAAATAGGGATTTGCATTGGCATGGATCTCCTCAATTAACTATATGGTATGTTAAGTATTCATTTTGTTAATTTAGACTAGCTGCCATTATTTTATATGATGCTAACCCATAATGTTTCATACACCCTAGGCAAAATAATCAACTTTTGATTGATAGAGAAGATAATCCATAAGGATAGGCATCCCATGCCTTCAAATAATTTCTACATGATGTCCTATTTATTGGATGTAGTTATGGGTACCTGTCATATAGATCTTAAAGAATTATGGACTCCAGCCATAGATTGTGAAAAGAATAGAATTTAAGACCATTATCAATTTATGCACATATATGTATATACCAAAAACATGGTCAGGATAGCAAAGGATATATATCCATAGGTGTGTAAATCCATTCATGGCTTGCCTATGCCTAGAATTAGGCCTAATATCATAAATAAATTGGATAGGAAATGATACTATTTCCTCTACCCAAACTTCATAGTAATAAAGATTTAGGGGAACAAATTTAATCCTTTGTGTCTTCCCAAGTACATCTCAGACAAGTTAGCAGAGCAAAAAATTGCTTTCCAACTATAGTGGCATATTAAGGAGGATTTATCTAGATAGAAGAAAACCTTATTCTTTGGCCACCATTTAATAATTAGAAGAATGGTTTAAAAAATGAGGAAGCATTTCATAGAAGTTAGTGGTAAATGTATAATTTATCCATTCCCCGTGCTTACACATAGAGATTGGATTCCTCATGGGCATGTTTAAAATAACATACATGGATTTAACATCCCTTATAGCCATGTCCCATATCCATATGATTATTTATTTATTAATTAAAAGTTTGATGAGGATGTTTTAGAGAGATATAGGATAGTTATATTGAAGGAGTATCATTTATGGATGATTTAGGATGACCCCTCAATCACTGCTAGAGAATTAGATAGTAGGAAGGCTCTATACAAATGTTGGGAACACTTTGATTTCTAGAGAGGATATTCTAAGGAACAATCTAAGGACCAAAAAAGTCCCTCATCTTGATCCATCCCATTAAATATAAATATTTTAAAGAAATATCCTAGGCTACCTGAGTCCATTTCTAGTAGAGGAGCAAAATAATGGGATCCCATCAACTTATATTCTGATGAGGAAGGAGGAACACTAGAGTAGCTAGCTATGAGAACCATTTGAGTATTTAATGCTATGACCTAGGTACAAATTACTACATTTTTTTGGATAGTAACATTAGAAGTAGTAGCATAAACATCCAAGACTCCCCCACACAACTAAATATCCCTCTAGTTTATAAGAGGAAGCCTAGGACTCCTACAAGTAGTCCTCTGGTAAAACTAGCACAAGGATTACCTATTGCATCTCAGGAGGGAGAGGTTTTGATAATCAAAGACATTATGGATGAATCTAATGAAGAAGTAAATATATATGTAACTAAGACCACGAGCCTTAAATTAGGACCCATAACACCAACTTCTATGGGTACCCAACCTTTTGTAAGTTTTCTTTTATCTTTTGTACCAATATTTGGACGAGTTTCAATTTTTCATATGCTAGGATCACCCCAGGTAGAAGTGCCTACTTCCACCCCCATTGACCCTTACATTACCATAACTAATATTCATCCCTCTATTTCCACTTCCATTACACTCCCCCTATCTACCTCCTCTATCCCTACTTGCACTTCCACTATCAAAGCTCGTAAAAAGGTGTTTAAGAAGGTATAGACTACTTAAGCCACCCCATAACTTCATGTCCATTCTACCCAAATTTATTTTCTAACACCATCGACCACTTCCATATAAGAAACCATAGTGACAAGTACTAGCATGGGAAGGAAGGCCAAGCCCCAAGTGATCATAGTCCACCCACTCCCTCAATTTGGAGGAGTGGATTGGTCTAAAACTATATGGCCTTCCATACATGACATCCTTGTCAGGCCCAAAATAAATAATAGATTTAAGAAGAGGTTAAGGAAGAGATTTTTGACATAACCTCTGATGCATCTCAATTGGACATTCCTCCATGGGTAGTTGACTCGAGAAGCAAGGCTTCCCAAATATCGAGCTTTAAAATCATTGAGCTTCCCTCAATTTATACTCTATTCAATCCCCCATCTGATAGCATTAAGAGAGTGAGGAAGAGGAAGATATAGGACAAAAAGGCACTAAAATCATCCTTTAAGAAAGAAAATAAGTGTTTTCCCTCACAAAAAGGTAGAATAGGTAGCTAGGGTAGTCTCTATATGTTGAAAATCTTGCAAAACTAGTAGAGGCACATAAGGATGCAATAGTTGTTGTCCATGAGGACATAAAATTGGCTCAATAGGAGCTTGAGGCTTAAGTACAAACACTAGACGATGAAGTGGAGTAACTATAGGAGTAGGTAAAGATGGTACACATTACTATGGGTAAGAAGCTGAGGTACATGAAGCCACTTCTAGGTGTTATAAATCCTTGGAGGCAATGGAGTTCATGAAGGCTAAGATGACCCCTCATGTGAGCAAAATTAACCAATTGTTTAATTCCTTGATAGATGATAATACCAAATTGAATATGTTAGTTGTATACATGAGAAATCCCCTATATAGTCATCTTGACCTCATGACAACACTAGAGATATCTAATGCCTTAAATTTGGTTGTCATCAGGTAGGAAGAAGTAAAGGAATGGCTAAAATCATTTGGGTATTTAATCCCCAAGTATCAAGCACATGAGGCCTACCTCTTCCAAATTTTTCATGAGTTGAAATTATCTAAAGTAAAGGATGTCATTGGTAAATTGATTAGTAGGACTAATTTTGATAAACTTATTCAAGAAGCAACATATAACTTTAAGAAAAGTTTACAAGTCTTGACACTTAAAGAGATAGAATAAAAATTAAGTAAGGCCTAAAAGAAGGTAACCAAGGTCAAAATTTTCAATAAGTAATTTTAGATAATATGTAAAACTCCTTAGCTAAATTAAAATAATTCATCGACTGCCACTACTAAATTTAAATATTATACAAAACAACATGATGCAGTAAAGTTTTTGGGGAGAATGAAGTGAAGAAGTAGACTTATAGTGGTGCATCAACATCTATAACTACCACCTCAATAGCCACATTGACCAAGGTGCATGTAAAACTTCATATGACTAAGCCTTGATAGGCTAATATTTTATGTATGTATAGTTTTGTAATGGAAGACGTATTTAGAATTTATTTATAGTTTGAAACTTTCATTGTAAAATTTAACTCTATATTTTGTACACATGCACATGTTGCATGGTTTTAGAAAGGTCAACTTATTTAACTAATAATTATAAATTTTCTCTTATATAGTTTTAGACCATAGTTAGAACTACATGTTCTAACTACCATATGTAATGACCTTGCATGGACTTGGAGGATGAGGTGACCCCTTTTCCAAGTCTATATATACAATTGTAACCCAACTTAATTTTTTTTGGTAAGATAATTTTGAATACAGAGAAACAAAGTAGTTTGGATCATTAGTAAAGTATTTTAAATATTCTCTTTCCAAATTTTTGTACAATTAGTTGTTATTTCTATGGTTGTATATTTTGATAATATTTAGTGTATAGTATTCTATGAATAGATTCTTGATTATTTTGATTGATGTACTAATTTTTAGATGTGCAATAGCTATTTAAAGATTAGTGAATATATCAATTAGAGTAGTTAAGTTAAAATTGAATCACACTTCTGAATATGTACTAGTGCTTTCATTGGTGTAGTTTTTATGTGTATGAAATCACTACCTTGGATAATTCATTAGCTTGAACCATAATCTCTTGATTAAGGGTGTGTAATAGCTTACCTAAAAGGAGAAACCTTTGTTTGAGACTTGTGAATTTATTTCATCTTTATTTCCCTAGACTTCTTAGCTATGTATGATTGTGTGTGTAATTACCACTAGCAATAGGCATAGGGTTTAAAAGCACATGTATATTTAGAAACCAACTAGGAAAGTGATTTTTGAGAATCACAGATTCTTCTTTTTTGCCTTACCCTACCTTCCTTTTTGATTTTATTTGAAATATCTACCCACTTTAGACTAACAACTAACTGTCTATCTAACTCACTCATAAATCCACTATTTTTAGAAACCACACCTCCATCCAAAAACCTTATCAATGACCTGCATGCCCTACCCACTATTCCATTAATAGCTTGAAATAAAACTCATACCTATAAATCATGTCTTGGAGTGGAGTTTATCTCCATTGAGATCTTAAAAAATTAGAGGCTACCTCATTATGGTTGTAGTGTCCATAAAACCCACACCAATAGTTAATTGGCACTAGAAAGAGGGTCTAAACCTCTAATAATAGAGGTTATTCTTTACATAGAGTTACACTGGAGTCACCCAAGAGAGTGACTAGATCTAATTCTTAGGTTGATTTACTAGCCTTAGCCTTGAAAAATCATAAGAGACATAGAAATCTACCAATAGCCCTAGTCCAGAACAATCCCCCTCCATTAGGGAACCCCTTATTTGTAATAAATCCTTTACCTATTAATCAACTAATGGCTCAATAACAACCCTGGTTAATTGGATCTACCATTGCCATCCCTTGAAACATGCATGATTTTCCCCAAAATCCCAAGAAGTATTTCCCATCCTTTGTTCCTTCAGGATTAAGGATGGCAGAGGAACATATCACATTAGTTAAAGATGATTTAAGATTGATGAATGTCATAGATGAGGATATTTCATGAAAATTATTCTATTTTACTTTGATGATATTTCTTATGATTGGTTTTAAATCTAAAAAAAAATTCAAACTTCTTGGGATGAAAGTCAGGAAACTTTTTTTACACAATTTAGATAGGTCACCAATCCTAGTTTAGTATACCAACATGAAGAGAGAACCTAATGATCCTATCCATGCTTTCAATGTAAGATTCTAAAAGATATACAACTAGTTAACCCCAAGATATAAACCAGAGGTAGTATTAGCATTGGAGATGTATAAGAATGCCTTGGACCCTATCAAAACTATGTTCTTAAGATATAAATTATAGATAACACTTTGTTGCTAGTGTTTGAAGAGGATATCACTATAGATAGGTAGATCAATCTATAGATGCCTAGAGCACCTAGTGTCAACAAAAATTTTACATCACTAAATCTAGTTCCACATGCAAGGCAAAATGTCTCAGCATTCAAGCAAAACTAGTTATATACATTGTCTCCATTGACATAGACAATACAACAAAATTTTGGTTATTTAAACAATCATGCAATGGGAAATGGATATCAACAGAACCAACAAGTGGCTAAACTTCATAATACAATTCTACAAGTTTGGACTCCACAAAATTAGAGCTGGATTCTATTCATAAGATGGTTCAAAAGTTGAGAAATGATTTCTTAAATATGCAAAAGAAGATGTGCAATGAAAATGGACCAAATGGAAATCAAAATACCAGATTCTAGAGATATAATAGACCATTCAATAGGCCTGATTAACCTAAGAAACTTCTAGAGATCAACATAACAAAGACAACCCTTCCTAATTGGTGTCAAATTCATAATAATTATGAGTATGGTGAGATAAATTATGTTAAATTCTATGTAGCATTTGAAATATTTTAGAGAGAAGTGGTTAGAAAAGATCAGATGCATGATCCACCTAAGCATCATCTAGATCTTGGCTCTTCTAGAACCTTTCTATTATTTTAAACTAATGAGTTTCTCTTCTCAGGTGAAGATGACAATGAACCAAAAGATGATATATACGAAGTTCATGTTTTTATTAGTTCTAAAGAGGTGCATATAATTTTAGAAACAAGAATCCACTTACAACATTGAATCTTCAAAATATAATGATGATTCTTCCTAATCCTAAAGTAGACAACAATTCACCCCTATAAAGAGGAATGATTAGCTATAGAGCAAGGAAAAACCAAGAAAAGGAGGATATAATATTGTTGAGGATATGAAGAAGATCAATGAAAATATAAACTCTCCATGAGTTAGCTCAGATCATTGAATCGAAGGAAGTGCTCTACAAGTTCATAATAAAAAATGCACCTATAGAAAAGGTGAAAGCATCTATAGACAAAGTGAAAGCATTTAACACCAATGCCATCTACAAGAGTAGGTTTAAAGTGACACCATTTTTAATAACTATTAGGGCATTTGGTAAGAATATTCATAACTATTTAATTGATTCTAGAGCTTATACAACTATCATGCCTACTTTCATATGTCAAAATCTTGGTTTAATGCCAAACCCTTTAAAGAGAATAGTTTATCAAATAGACAAAATAGTGGTCCCAATAGTTGGAGAATTGAACAAATATGCATTCAAGTAGCATCAAAACTAAGAGTCCAAATGACCATCAATATTATGGTAGTGGACATACTTGAAGGCTATGGTCCATTGCTAAGTAGAGATTGGTCTAAAATGCTTAACAAATATCTATATATAGACTTTTACCATAAATGGTTGCCTTGGAGAGGAGTTGTGAATTAGATCACAATTGACATAGAGCTGAGAATGAAATATCCTATTATAAAATATAATGTCAAGAATGAAGAGGTAAAGTATGACTCACCCAACCTTGGTATCTATACTTTTACTACTCAAAATCAAATACATAAGCTAAAAAATGAAGGTTCTAATCAATTATGGACTTTACACTTTGATGGTGTTAGATTCAAGCAAGGATTAGGCATGGGAATCGAACTGATTGATCCACAAAGTAAGAAACTCTTGATAGCATACAAACTACAATTTCCATGCACTAACAATAGAGCTGAGTATGAGGCTCTAATTCTAGGATTACAATTTATAGTCAAGATTAATGTAAAGAAAATATTAGTATTTGGTGATTTAGAGTTGGTGGTCAAATAAATTAGAAATAAATATCAAGGTAAGTTGTCTTATCTAAAGAGATACAAGCATAGAGCATGGGACTGATTGAAAGCTTTGAAGGTTTCAACATCATATCACTCCTTAGAGAGTAAAATCAGATTACTAATTCATTAGCTGCTACCACTACCAATCTAGAGATGCTGCAAGATTCTAAGGTAAAAATGTTCTCCATTAAATTGGTTCCTTGTCCCTCTATTTCAAATAGCATAGAATATTTCCAAGTCTTTGATGATGACCAGTAGCCTCTGTCAAGAAGAAATAGGCAAAGAGGACATTCTCTAGCACAAAGATAATCAAATTCTAGTTTTCTTAGTCTCCTTGGAAAGGCCATTCGACTTGGACCCTCAGGCATATCGACTTAGACAACCTAAGGTCAATGAATCAGAATTTAAGAGGGAAAATATGAGAGATTAGTGCAACCCATGTTATGTAAATATTGGTCTTAATTTCACTCCATAAGAAAGTCAATGAGTGAAGGATTTAATTGCTCAATAGAAGGATGTCATTACAAGGACATATGAATATATGAAACTTTATGATCCTTAGGTCATCACTCACATTATTCACTTAAACCCATATCAAAAACCATTTAGATAGAGACAATGACTAGTCAATCTTATTTTGGAGCCTCTTATTCAGAGAGAAGTAGAGAAGTTATTGAGTGCAAAAATTATCTTCCCAATCTGACATTATACCTGGGTAGCCAATCTAGTCTTAGTAAGAAAGAAGAGTGGTGAGATCAAATTATGTGTGGACTTAAAAAATATAAACAAATCTTTTGAAAAATACAATTATCCTCTACCTTCTCTAGATGAAGTCATATAGATAGTGAGTGGTTCTGAAATGATGTCCTTTTTGGATGGATTTTTAGGCTATAATCAAGTACTAGTACAAACTAAGGATATAATAAAGACAAAATTTAACATTAATTGGGGAAATTATGTGTATAAAAGGATACCATTTGGATTTATAAATGTAGGAGATAATTTTCAACACAAAATGGATCATGATTTTAAGGGATAGATAAGAAAGTGTATAATAATCTATATGGATGATCTTACAGTGTTTTCAAAGAATAGAAAGGATCATATAAGTCAATTATATTCCATATTAAAAAGATGTAGAAGGTTTGATATTTCATTGAACCAAAGAAAATCATATTTGGATTGACTAAAGATAATCTTTTGGGGCATATTATTACCAAGGATGGGATCACCATTGATCTGGATAGAATTCAAGCAATTTCAAAGATTTAGCCACCAAATAGAAAGAAGGATCTCAAATCATTCTTTAAAAATATTAAATTTATGAGAAAGTTCATCATAGGATTTATAGAGATAATTAGACCCTTGAATGCCATGCTCAAGTAGGATTCAAAAATAGAATGAATAGTTGAAGCCCAAAAATCCTTTCAAGACATTAAAGACACAATATCATAGGATCCAATGTTGATCAGTCCTGATTTCAACAAATATTTTTATCTATACTCATTTTCTTTAGAGAATTTGATCATTGCTATTATCACATAAAAAAAGGATGAAATTGAGAATTTGATTGCCTTCATGAGCACTAACTTGAAAGATGTAGAACTTGGGTATTCTATGATTGACAAATAGATATTTTCCCTTGTCAAAGTAGTGAATAAATTTTGGCTTTACATCTTGAGGAATAAATTCATTACCATTGTGCTTGATCCTATTATCAAGTTTAATCTATCACATAATGAGATAGGAAAATGATGAGGCAAATAGATGGATAAGATCCAAGAATTTGACATAGAGATTAACCCTGTGAAGTTCATCATAGGTTAAGGCATTTTTTAGCTCATAACTGAGCTAGATCCATGCATGACCATTGAAGACCTATGTGAATCTCAATTCTTTACATGTGTCTAGTATAATAATATAATATAGTATTTAACTATAGGGACTTAGTCCCTAGAGCTCAATAGAGAAAGAAGGATAGCTTTGAGACTCAAAGTTGATCATTAACTGATCAAGAAGGGAGTCCTATACATAAATAACTATGAAGGTATTTATCTCATATGTGTATTTACAAAGGAAGATAAATAAATTCTAGAGAATTTACATTAAAAGATAGGTAGTAGTCACCCATTTGGGAATACCATAGCCCATAAAATTTTGAGGTTGGGTTACTATTATCCAATCATCTTTAAAGATTCTCACACTCACATCAAAACATGCCATGAATGTCAAGCTTTAGCTAAGAGATAATTACATGAAATAATATCTTTACAGCTAGTTGTGGAAGGAAGGCCATGTTCCTAGTGGAGTTTAGACTTCATTAGTGTCATCAACCCAAATTCCTTAGTAATCCATAAGTTTGTACTTATTTCTACTGAGTACTATACTAGATGGATCAAATCCATAGACACAAAGAATTACAAAGCATAAGATGTGATTCAATTTTTGGAGGAACACATAACAACTAAATTTGGCATGCCTATTTCTCTAGTTTATGACAATAGACATGATTTCATATCAAAAAAAATTATTGAGTGGGATTATGAAAATTAGATCATCATCAAGTCAGCTTCTAACCATTAATCTTAAGGAAATGGATTGGTCGAATCAATAAACAAAAACTTGATCAATGTAGTCAAGAAATTAGTAGGGGATAAGCCTAAGGATTGACATAATTTACTAAAGTCTGCTCTTTGGGTAGACGAGATGAGATATAAGGAAGCCTTAAAATAATCACCCTACCTACTAATATATGGATGTAGCTTAGTTTTCCCCATCATATTAAAGCTACACACTTATCAGTTTATGCAAGACTACATGGAACTGAGTGATAAAACTAAATCATGGTTGATGGACATAATCAAAATGGAAGGTTAAAGGATTGAAGCCTTATAAACATTTAAAAAACACCAAGATGTGGTCAAGAGATGGTTTGATAAGAGAGCAAAAGTTAAAGCATTCAAGATTTTAAACCTAGTGCCACTTTGGGATAAAGCCCATGAGAAGAAGGGAAAACATGATAAGTTTGCCCCATTATGGATTGGACCATATTAGATTTTAGAGATCATAATAAATAACACATTTCATGTGAAGGACCTCCAAGGCAATGAGCTTACATATCCAATCAATGGATAGTTCCTAAAGCACTACTTCAGGGTTATTCCATCTATGGATATTATTGATTGATGAGGGATAGATGAGTTTAGACATAGGACTAGATTAGATTTTAAGGATTTTTAGATAAGATTTAAATGTTTTCTTAGTTAGTTTCTTTTTAGATTAATATTTTCTGCTTTTAGTATTTTATTTTCTTAGATTAGATCCCTGCTTTCATTAGAGTAGTTTCTTGCTTTCTAGATTAATTATTTGTTATTTTCTTTGATGATCAGAATTATGTTTGGTTTGACTATAACAAAAAACAACTAATATTATGAATTTTGTAAAAGGGGGAGTTAAGAAGTTTGACATTTGGGGACTAGTTTATAGATTAGTGTATTTCTATGTTTTGAGTCTTTAGGATGAAGGTAGATAATGATGGATTATTCTAGATGGTGTCATAATTGAATACTTTTAATAGGCATGTGGAAGTTTCTCTTAGCGTAATTCATAAAAAATTAGAATTTTTTCTTGTTTTATTAGATCAAATGCACTTATCATATTGAATACATTTTGGAAATGATGATTCTAGGAATAGATGTGACTGGCAAGGACATTCTATTAATGATTTGTTTTATAATTACACCAGCTCACTAGGGTTCTAGTACTTCTCTTTTCCATCCAACAATAAAAGAAAAAAGATCCAATGGATTCAAAAGAGAAAAATAAAATATAAATAAAATTAAAAGGCTCACATGATGAAATAAGGTTAATGTACCACGTATCATGATCAAAAGGAAAATAATGGAATGAGAAGAGAAGGAGCCCAAGGTATCTTTGTTAGGGATATAGATGCCTAGATGGTAGTAGAGAAATGATTGAGCTTTCCTTATTTTTGAGCTTTAATATATACTTGAATGAAACCTATAGTCCCATCAAAACCTTTTAAAAACTTATCACAACTGGGGTTAAATAAACTACACATTTTGACACACACAAATCCATGAAATTAGAAGGAAAGTATGTTGTGTGAATTAACTTAGAGTCTCTTTGATGTTTTTGATTTAAGTATTCTTTTGTGTCACACTTCATTATTGATTTAGGATTACAAACCAGAGTTCTAGGTTCTTGAATAATTAGGATTATTCCCCTTGTAAGTCATCATTTTTTATACCCAATACCCCCCTTTTTCCATACAAAATAGGGACCCACTTTTTTTAGATTATTGTCTTTATTTTAATCCTCTCTTATATATGTTTATGCAAGTTTTGGGAAAATATCATGATGTTTCCTGTTATACCTTAGCAAGATGCATTGATATTGTGTTTTCACAGACTAAATCTTTTTATTCTATCAGGTTTGTTACTTCAAGATTTATGTTTTAGGACTTATGTTTTTGGGGAGTATCTTTTCTATCCTCTTGGAACTTATTCTGTTAGGACTTATCGTATTTCTTATTTGTCAGGATTTGTGCCACGTATAAATTCTTTTAGACTTATCTTTATTGAAGAAATTATTATGGGCATTTTGTTTGAAATAATTCCTTTGATGAAATTAGTCTTCAAGATTTTTTTGTTGTGGACATTTTTTTCCTGATTTAATTGAAATTTCCCTTTGGCCGCTTTGAACCTTCCCTTTAACCTTTTCGATATTGTACTTTGGCCTTTATGAAGTAGATTATTTGGGAATTTTGTCATGGACAAATGCCCTATAAAGTAGACCCTTTGGATTTTTTTCAAAATACCCTTTAGCATTTTGGAATTGACCTTTGAAGCTTTTAAAATACCCTCTTTCCTTTCCAACCTAACCTTCAATTTTTTTGCAATGTGTCTTTTGGTCTTTTTGTTGTATCCATTTTACCTAATAGAATTCCATTATGACTTTTGCAATTACCCTTTCAGACCCTTTGCAATTTTCCTTTAGGAATTTTATCCCACACCTTTTTTATCCTTTTCCTTTAGACATTTTGTCCAAGACACTTTCTCTAAGCCAATTTAATTATTTTTAACATTTTGTTCAAAATAATTAGGTATTTAGGATATTTTTTTTGGATAATTTATTCAAAACAATTACCCTAATGGAATTCCTTTGAGAGTTTTTGAAATGAGCCTTTTCCTCTGACTTACCCTTTCAAAGTTTTTTTAAGTACACATGCCCTTCAGACTTTCTAAAGATACCCTTCGACCTTTCAAAATTTCCCTTTAAGAATTTTTTGGTTACCTTTTAGGAGTTTTGTAAGGGTATTTTCCCATTAAAAATTACCCTATGATGTAGACCTTTTAGGCACTTTTTCCATGAAGTAGACCCTTCAGAATTTTTGAAAGTGCACTTTAGGACTTTTGTAATTATATTTTTTTCCCTATGAGCTTACCCTTTAGGACTTTTGTCCTGCATCTTTTCCCTAGACAATTTACTTTAGACTTTTTGTTTCATATATTTTATTTGACACAAGAGTCTTGAAACAATTCCCTTGAAAGAATTAGTCAATAGACATTTTTACCAAGATCCCTACTAGCCTCCCCATACTTAGACAAAATAAAGGTAAAGATATTTTCCATCAATCTATTAAATACCCCTACTAACTTGAGCTAACAAAGTTTGAATTAAATATGAAATATAAGCAAAATGAACATTATAGATTTATGTCATATGAACTACTAGTCAAAGAAGAATCTTATATGGGTGATTCACAACTATTGAAGTCATCATTGATTTCAAACTAACTTGTATTCAAAGTCTCTTGATTTATTAAAGTGATAAAGGGCCCTAACTATGATCTCAATAATACTAGGATTAAAATAGCGACTAAATTAGGTCTAAATTATTTACATAGTATATATAACACATAGAATAATACTACAAAAAACATAGAACATGTATATGCATCAATGGAATCTTCATCTAGGCCATTTTGAGGGGTAAATTTTTCATCCCCATATTCAGTCAAGGACTCCACGGAGTTCATAGATACATTCTTTGATGCTACAATATTTAGAGACAAGTATGATAACTATTTATAATTATGGGATGTTATCAATTTTGTGGATGTATTTTCACTATAAGATGAGATGACACTTGTGGATAGATTATTCCTCAAGGAACTGCTAACTTTCAAATGTCAAAGATTAATTTTTTTAACCACCAAGCTAGAAGTAATGTGATGTATTGACATTATAATGGGTTCATTTTTATCAAAAAGATATCACAAGATGCATTCCTACATCATTAAATAAATAACATAGTGATTGAATGTATATTAACATCCAACTTCCAAAGGTACTTATCTTTGAGCATACTTAATGCTTATTTTGACAAGTACACAATGGTGTAGTTTGATGAAGAGAATTCAATTAAGAAGGCAATGTATTCATGACTACTCCTAGACCATACAATTTCATGGAAGGGAAATAATCTAAAAGGATCAATTTTGATCAAAAAATTTAAAATGGGGATTCACATTGGCATGGATCTCCTTAACTGACTATATGGTATGCCAAGTATTCATTTTGTTAATTTAGACTAGGTGTCATTATTGTATATGATACTCACCCTTGGTTTTTTATATGCCATGGGTGAAATAATCAAATTTCAATTAAGAAAGTAGATAATCCATAAGGACAAGTGTCCCACACCTTCAAGCAATTTCTACATGATGTTTTATTTAGTGGATATAGTCATGGGTACCTATTATAGAGATGTTAGGGAATTATGGACTCCATAAATGGATTATGAAAAGAATAGAATTTTTTACCATTATCCATTTATTCACATATATGTATATACCAAAAATATGGTTAGGATAGTAGAGGATCTCTATCTATAGGTGTGGTAAGCCATTCATGGCTCACCTATGCCTAGAATTAGGCCTAATATTGTAAAGAAATTAGATAGAAAATGATATTATTTCCTCTACCAAAACTTAATAATAGTCATGATTTTGGGGAACAAATTTAATCCTTTGTGTCTTCCCAAGTACGTCCTAGACAAGTTAGTAGAGCAAGAAATTTATTTTCAACTATGGTGGAGTATCAAAGAGGAATTATCCAGATATAAGAAAACCTTATTCTTTGGCCACTACATAACAATTGGAAGAATGGTTTACGTAATGAGGAAGCATTTCATGAAAGTGGTTAGTAAATGTATTAGTTATCCATTCCTTGTGATTACACATAGAGATTGGGATCCTCATGGGAAGGTTAAAAAGCACGTATAGGGATTTAACATCACTTATAGCCATGTTCCATATCTATATGATTTTTTGTTTATTAATGAAAATTTTGATGAGGATGTCTTAGAGAGATACAAGATATATGGAATAAAGGAGGATAATTTGTGGATGATCCATGATGACCCCTCAATCACTGCTAGAGAATTGGATAGTAGGAAGGATTTATACAAAGGTTAAGAGCACTCTAATTTTTAAAGAGGATAGTTTGAGAAGTAATCTAAGGAACAAGTAGGTCCCTCATATTGATCCATCCCATTAAATCTAAGGATTATAAAGAAATATCCTAGGATACCTAAGCCTAGTTCTAATAGAGGAGCACAAGCAGGGGATCCCATTAGCTTAGATTTTGATGAAGAATGAGGAATACCAAAATAATTAGATATGATCATCATTAAAGTATCTATTACTATGACACAAGTATATATTAATAAATATATTGGGATAGTAACATATAAATTAGTGACATTAACATCCCAATACTCACCCACATAACTAAAGATCCCTCTATTTTATAAGAGGAAGCCTAGGACTCTTATAGGTAGTGGTATGTTAGAACTAACACAAGGCTTACCTACTACATCTTAGGAGGGAGAGGTTGTGATAATCAAATAAATTGGGTATGAATCTAATAAAGAAGCAAATTTAGAGGTAGCTAAGGCTATGAGCCTTTAACAAGGACCCATAACACCAACTTCTCCATGCACCTAGCCTTTTGAAAGTTTTCCTTTATCTTATGTACCAATCTTTGGATGTGTTTCAATTTATTTTATACTAGGATCACCCTAGCTATAAGTTCCTACTTGTACCTCCATTTACCCCTACATTATCACCACTACCAATCATCCCTCTATTTTTACTTCTATTACACTCCCCCTACCTACCTCCTCTATCCCCACTAACGCCTCCACTACCATATCCCTTATAAATAAGAAGGTGTTTAGGAAGGTACAAACTACTTTATCCATCCCAAAAATTCATGTCCATTTCACCCAAATTTCCCTTCCAATGCCATCCACCACTTTCATAGAAGAAACCATAGTGACAAGTACTGGAAGGGGAAGGAAGGCCAAGCCCCAAGTGATCATGGTCCACCCACTCCCTCAATTTGGAGGAGTGGATTGGTCTAAAATTATATGGCCTTCCCTACCCAATGCCATTGTCAGGACCCAAAATAAATAATAGAAACAAGAAGAGGCCAAGGAAGAGGTTATTTTCATAACCTCTAATGCATATTAATTGGACATTCCTCCATGGGTAGTTGACTTGAGAATCAAGGATTCCTAAATACCAAGCTTCAAAATCATCGTGCTTCCCTTAGTTTCCACTCTATTCAATCCCCCATCTAATTGCATTAAGAAAGTGAGGAAGATGAATTTAAAGGAAAACAAAGGCACTAAAATAATCCTTGAGGAAATACAAAAGTGATATCTCTCATAAAGAGGTAGAATAGGCAACTAGGATAGTCTCCATATGTTGAAAATATTGCAGACGTGACATAGGCACACAAGGATGTAATAGTTGTTATCTATAAAGGCATATAATTGGATTGATAGGAGCTTGAGTCTAAAGTGTAAACACTAGATGATAAGTTATAAAAACTAAAGGAATAGGAAAAAATAACAAAAATTCCTATGAGTATAGAAGCTAAGGTACATGAAGCTAGTTGTAGATGTTATAACTCCTTGGAGGTAATGGATTTCATAAGAGCCAAGATGGCCCCTCATGTGAACAATACTAACAAATTGTTTAATTCCTTGAGAGATGACCACCAAACTGAAAATGTTAGTTGTATACATGGGTAACTCCTTATACAGTCATCTTGACCTCATGACAACACTAGAGGCATATAATGTCTTGAATATGGTTGCCATTAGTTAGAAAGAGGCAAAAGAATGGGTATAATTAGTTGGGTATTTAATCCCCAAGTATCAAGTGCATGAAGACCAGCTCCTCCAAATTTTACATGAGTTAAAATTATCCAAAGTGAAGGATGCCACTCATAAATTGATTAGTAGGATTAATTTTGACAAACTTATTCAAGAAGTGATGGATGATTTCAAGCAAAGTTTACAAGGACTAACACTTGAAGAGATAGAATCAAAATTAAGGAAGGCCCATAATAAGGTAACCAAGGTCAAAATTTTTAAGGATAAATTTTAGATAACCAAGGATGAGAATGCAAATCTCCTTGGGTAGATTAAAAGAATTCATTGACCATCATTGCTAAATTTGAATATTATATGGTAACAACATGACACAACACATAAAGTTTATGAGGAGAACATAGAAAAGAAGAAGCAAACTTTTGGTGGTATGTCAACATCTATAATTACCACCTCAATAGCCACACTAACCAAGGTGCATGCAACACTTCATCTGTCTAAGCATTTATAGGCTAAGATTTTATGCATGTATAATTTTTTAATGGTGGATGTATTTAGAATTTCTTTATAGTTTGAGCCTTTCATTGTAAAAGTTGACTCTATATTTTATACACATTCACATATTTCATGCTTTTGGAAAGGTGAACTTATTTAATTAGTAACTATAAGTTTTCTATTATATAGTTTTAGACTATAGTTATAACTACATGTTCTAACTACCACATGTAATGACCTTGCATGGACTTGGAGGATGAGATGAACCCTTCCCCAAGTCTATATATATAGTTGTAACCAAGCTTAGTTTTTTTTGTCAAAGAATTTTGAATACAGAGTAGAGAAGTAGTTTTGATCATCAACAAAGTGTTTTGAGTATTCTCTTTCTAAATTCTATGAAATTAGTTGTTATTTCTATGGTTGTGTGTTTTGATAATATTTAGTTTTTAGTACCTATGAATAGATTCTTCACTATTTTTATTGATGTAATGATTTATAGATGTACAATAACTATTAAAGGATTATTTAATATATTTATTAGAATAGTTAAGTTCAAATTGAATCATACTTCTGAATATATACTAGTGCTTTCTTTGGTGTATTTTTGTGTGTGTAATAGTTGCCTTAGATAATTCATTATCCCAAGCCATAATATCCTGATTAAGGGTGTGTAATAGCTTCCCTAAAAGGAACAACTTTTATCTGAGGCTTGTGAATTTATTGCATCTTTATTTCCCTATACTTTTTATCCATATCTGATTGTGTGCATGAAATTTATACTAGCAACATGTATAGGTTTTGAGAGCATAGGTATATTTAGAAACCAACTAGGGAAGTGATTTTAGAGAAGCATGGAGTCTTAATTTTTTCTTACCCTACCCTAATTTTTGAGTTTATTTCAAATATCTACCCACTTTAGATTATAAACCAGATATCCATCCAACTCTCTTAGAAATCCACTATCTTCAAGAACGACACTTTTGTCCAAAAACCTTGTCAATAACTAGAATGCCCTACCCACCTTTCCATCAATAGATTGAAATAAATTGCATACCTACAACTCATGCCCTGGAGTGGAGTTTATCTCCATTGGGATCCTAAAACATCAGAGGCTACCTTGTTATGGTTTTAGTGTACAAAAAACCCACACTAGCATGATTTTAACTACATACAAATAAAATGACAAAAATGAATTAAAAAAAGCATGTGAATGTCCTAATTTTTTAATTTTTTATTATTTTAATATAGGAGACTAAAAAGGAACATACTAATGAATGATTCCCACAAGAGCCTCAAAATCAATAAGTATTGTATCAAGTATGCGAAGGATGACTTATCATGAATAAAAAGTGTCATGTTGTTATGAAGGAATTGATCTCAACTAAAAATCTATAAATTGATCTAAATTTATATGATAAGCATCACTATCAAGATAATCTATAGTAAATTGTGCATGTTACATTTAATTGTAAAATATATGTCTCTTTGGAACCTGTTGGAGTGTGATAACTTTATGTTGGTCTTGTTTGTGGAACACCATTATTTACTTATGTATTAGGTAAAATTTATAATAGGAATTGAAGTAAAATTGAAATGGAATTGAAAATAATGACTATAAGATTAGTCTGGGGCTCTAGGTAGATTAGAAAAGTTTGGATGTCATTAAGATTAGTAAAAGAGGTTAGTTGGTAGATTATAAGGGTTATTTGTAGGAGAGATTTTGAGGGTAGTTTAGAGGTAAATTTTAAATTCATAAATATTGTGAGGATGTGCGAGGATGTTAAATGATGTGATAAGAGGGTGACAAGTGGTATTAATAAGTGATTAATTGATATGAGATGAAATGTAAGGTTAGTATGTGATGTATAATATTAGAAAGGAAGAAAATTAGTCTAGGTGATGCAAGGATGATAATAATAATGGAATTAGTAGAAGTAAGAAATTTTATGTGTATATACCTTGTAATATATTTTAATAATCTAAAGAGATTATGCAGTGTTTCAACTCATGTAATGAATAATGGATTCATACACATAGGGAAAATATTTGAACACACGTTGATATTATTATATTTTTCACTCCATGAATAATACACATCATATAAACATTATTTGGGATATTAAAAATATATAAGAAATAAATTCTTATATTTATGGAGAACATATCTCCTCTAATATCTCTATCATATCCCAAGGATTTCTCCAAATTATATAAAACTTATAAGTGATATATTATTGTTACATAATAATATAACTCTAAATAATTATATATAACTAACCTACATAACAACATAACCATAAATCCACAAGGGTTATCTTGAATGGATAGGGTCAATGACTTTAGTCACCTTTGTCTCAAGTTTAATTCTTTCTAAGTACCTTGTGACACATTAAGGCTTAGGGGTAGATGTAAATCCCAAGGAATAAGGGGTATGCCACCATTTGTTAATGGGGGGTCCTCCTTGAAACATCAGATATAAAAAAACATTGACATAACTATAAGTAATATGTACCATATGGTAAATCATCGATAAATAATATGAACCCTAATTTTACTAACATTCACCCCTTAGTGTTTACATGGTAGCAAAAATAATTCACACTTATTCTACATCTTTGTCACCTTTTTTTACTCAAGATATTAGAACACATATATGTTGCATTGAGATTTCACATATAACTGTGAAACATCAAGCTTGCACAAAACACATGTTGTATTCTCACAGATGGCTTGCATGGATGGATACAACCACCACTTAGGTATGAATAAGCACCCATGTTTCTATTCATCCTCCACACTTATATATTGATATTTTTTCAAGCTTACACCAACAACCTTATACAATTTGTTTGGAAGGCTCATAATAACCTTACACAAATGGTTTTACAAGTCCAATAATAACATTATACAAATGGTTTTATAAGTTCACCAATAACCTTACACAAATGGTTTTACATAGGTTTACTATAAACTTAGGTATGAATAACAATATATCTTACTATTCAACCTCTATAAGTACCATGATGTTGCTTATCTTTTGTGCTTTCATTTTTCCACTACATGTTTACATTAGGGGACTACATTAGTAATAGTCATTGTAGCCTAAATTTTAGATTTATCTCTTATTACTATTTTTACCAATAAAACCCTAAAATATAAACACATCAATAGGAGGTGATAAAAGAGATAATCAGATTGTTAAGGGATTCTTACCATAAATTTACCTCTTTATAAATCCTCTCCAAGATTACCAAATGAATGCTTGATGCCAAATTGATGGATGTTGGATTGCTTGTGTTTGCTTGATAATGGATTCCAATGGATTCTTGAGCTTGATAGTGGCCTTTGATATATTCAAGAAGGATAGTTATGGATGCAAGGTAGAAAGATGGATCTAAGTTCTTTAGTTACAAGTTATTTTGTATGGAAGTGGTGGTTTAGTTATATAAGAAATGGAGGGAGAAATCAATGGCTCAAATTTAATTTTGAGCCATTGAAATCAATGGTTAGGATATTTCCAAGGAATTTAAAATTCCTTAGAAATATCTATAATTGGAGACTTATATAGGAGAAAGAGCTAAAATGAAGGATATTTATAAAATCCTCCAATTCTAAAATATTCTATTATGGTTTAGGGGTTTAGGAATATATAGGAATAGGGTGGTAGAATAAATTATATTTTTAAATTGGAAAATGGATTAGGGAGTAAGTCAGTGGATTAATGAGGGGATTAATTGGTTATGGGATGGAATAAGGTTTTTATAGTGTAGGAAATGGGATATGGAATAATGGGACATTAGTTAAATTAGCTAGGAAATGTAGTTATTAGGTTAAATTAGTAGAATTAGTGTAATTGGTAGGGTGAGTAAATTTTAGTGCATATGTTTTGCCCCTCTTTAAAAGGGTATTACGAGTGGAGTGAAGTAGAAGGAGTATTGTTATTTTAAATGAAAATCATTTCATAGATGAATGTTCTCATATATGATGTTACTGGTTATGATACCCCCTCGATAGTACATGAGAGGAAGAATGAGACAAATGGCCACTCAAAATAAGAAATGATTGGTGCGATGAGATGAATAGAAAAGGGGATGGGATATAAAATATGAGATAGAATATGAAGAAGATGAGTTAAAATTTAAGAAAGGATATACATATTGATGATGCCCCTAGTAAATACACATGCACAAGGAGTAGAGACAAATTTGTCATGGTTATCGACACATCCCAAGGGGGAATCAACCATAACATGATGATGATAGGATTAAAAAGACACAAGATTTAGAAATATCCCAAACAAAGACACATGAAAGGGAGAGATATAGGATAGTTAAGATAATGATTTGATAATATTAATGATGGATGTAACTCAAAGTTTAATTCGGTTGATATGATGAAGGTGATGATAGAGAATGAATGATAGGGTTGACTGACCAAAAGATAAATAAGAAGTATTAGAAAATAATTCAAATTAATGAGCTATAATGTGATTAATAATGATGATAAAGTTATGGTTCTAGTCATGCACTAGTCAAGGGATGAAATCATAAAATTTAAATGATGCATTAAACAATCAATGATTGATGTAAGAAAATATGGAAGTTGTGACTTATCAGACCCAATCGATAGGAGTGGGTGATTGAAGAAAAATACTAGGTATATGATCATGAGAATGGTGATTGATCAATTAATTTATGAATGATTGATATTATAGCTCAAATATTGGACTGATGCAATAATTAAGGATGATGAAATATGAGAGAGATGTGATGATGGATGATGTGGAAAGAGGAGATAGTGGTTGAACTATCTTTAGGCACTGAAAAGTGGTTAAATGCTACCTACATAGTCTAAAAAGACCTTAGACTAGTGTAGTTCTGACTCAGGGATAAATAAAAATTGATGGTGATGACTATGATTAGTAATTAGAATATGACATTAGTGATTGAAATATATGACTCAGATGATGAGATGAGGGTAATGAGGATAAAATGTTAGATTTTAGTTGAATGGGTTGAGAGGTTTAGATTATTGATGGGGATAAGGATGATGAGATGATTATATGAATGATTAGGGTGTGGGTGATCAATCCATCATATTTGTCATAAGTCTCATCATAGTCTAAGAAGTCTAATAAATATAGCCCTTGTAAATTTGACCCATGATATAAGTATGACCAAGGGGAAGTTGTGTCAAAGTGTATGGGAAAATAGTGAACTCTACATCATAGAGGGCACCTAAAAATATTATTGTAGATTTTGGAACCTTATAGCATCCTAGTTTATTTCCCAATATACAAAAAGAGACATGATGCAAATAAAACATAAGACAAAAAAGATATATACTTGATACAAATAGATCAAATAACATAGAGCATACAAGTATCACAAATAAGTATTTATATGTAGTCTCATTATATCTTGTCTAATTATGAGAAGAGTGATTGGGGGATGGACTAGAATAGGATGATCAAGATATGATTATGGGCTAAAGATAGACTTGGATTTAGATTTTTGTAATGATAAATATTTATTAATTCACAAATATTCTAATTTTTAGATTTTGGTTTTGGCAAATTTTTAGGGTTGGTAGATGGGATCAAATCACCAAAATTTTAGGCATATATATTATTTTTTGGGTTGGCTCACCAATATTTTATGGTATTATCTTTGAAAATAGTTTAATTCACTACATATATATACCCCTCAATCTTGATATCAAATACTAAAACACTTCTAAATCTTGATTGATCAAATGATATAGTCGAATGACCATGATAAATTATAGTGCCAAACACTAGGGCTAAATGAAAATGTTGAACAAAAATACCAAATGACAGTGCTTAGTGATAGTACCAAATGATGCTACCAAACTAGGAAAAAAAAGGAAACTAAAATTTCAAACCTTGAAAGACAATCATTAAATGTACAAACAAAACCTAGCATGTGCACCTTTTAATCAAGAATTGGTGAAGTTGTCTATGGCAAACATGTCATGGATCTATTGGATAACTTTAGAATGTATACAAAAACATATGAAATAGCCAAAAAAATGGTCCACATTAAAAAATATGAAACCCTTGGTGACATAAAAATTGAACCCATATAATAGTTCAATTTTTATGTTAGCAAGGGTTTTATATTTTTCAATGACTAATCATTATGTAACTGCAACATTTTAGACCATTTTTTTGGTGAGACCATATAATTTGAATGGATTATAGAACACTAAAGCCTAATTCCTAAGGTTATTATCTAGTAGTAGACTGGCTACACCTGTAGCTCATCTAAAAAGACTAATCATACTTATAGAGTTGAATGACAGAGCTAGATGGTAGAGTTGAATGACATATTCAGATGGCTCAGTTGGTGGCAAAGCTAAATGACTCTACCCTCAGTAGAGATGAATGGATATATCAATGGTATATTCAAGCATATATCATTATTAGAGTCAAATGTGGCATAGAAATTTAGCTCTATCATGGGCATAGCCATTTGGCTCTACCATAGGCAGAACCATTTAGCTTTACCACTAGTAGAGTCATTTGACTCTCCCACTGATAGATCCATTCAGATCTACCATAAAAAGAGCCATTCAACTCTACCATGGGTAGAGATTTTGACTCTCCCATCATTAGATCCATTTATCTCTATTGATGGCATAGGCTAGGTAAAGTTATTTGAGTTTACCATGGGGTTGAATGGCTCAGCTAGAATTGAGCTACACTAAATAATACCACTTGAATATATATGGTGGAATGGATTGAAAAGACCTTAAATTAAACCTAAAAATTTACCTCTTGGAATGGAAAATTGGAGAAAATTTTGGACATTCCAATTTACCAAGGCTATGAATCAACTTCACCTAAATAAATCTAAGGGGGTTTGGGATATGGCCTCTTAAAATGAACCTTGCTTGGATTGGGATAGGATGATCATGATTAGGATTAAGACTTAGGTAAGTATATGGATGTAGATATAGATTAAGATTAGGCTAAGGGATATTGATGAATATTTGGGTATGGGGGACTTGAATTTGGATTGGAATAATGATTTGGAAATTGAGATAAGAGACATAATATTGATCAAGTGAAAGTGAGACTAGGTCAATGCTACCTCAATATAGACTAGATTTTCCCTTGGTTTAGAATAGAAGGATTTATTTACATGATTATTGGATATAGATGAGATGATGAGTTTGAATATAAGACAAAACAAGATGGACTATTTTTATTTTTTTTTAAATTTATGATTTTTAGGGTTTTTGGAATCTTTCACTTTTTAGGGATTTTTGGAATATGTATATACGCTATTCAAATAGGGTTACTAGAAAAAGGAATACTTATCCTAGAAACCATGATGAAGATGGATGGAATGATGAATGGGATGAAAAAAGGATGAGGGGAATGCAAAGAAGGGATTGAGGACCAAGGAAGAAGGGACTAAGGATTACTAATGACCACATTGTGAAGGAACCAGCTATTTATTTGCCTAACTATCCATTAGAGGATATGTTAAGATGATTCCAAAACATTACTAAAGAGACCTTCCTCATCTTCATGAAGGTAAAGACAAGAAGGCATGAGAGCTAAGATGCATGATATGATAGCATATGATGGGTAAAAATAATGGACTGAAGGATGACATGGTTAGATTTTGTCCCCAAGTGTTGAAGTTTAATGTAGATAATAGATTATTTTACCATGCTGCTGAAAATAAATTTTCATCATGGTACTTTCGCAAGGCATTATAAGACTGATTTTCACCATTGGATTTTTTTTACTATTTATTATTTATTTGATTGTTGGGCATCTTGATTTATTAGATATGGGTACGAGATGAAGGAATGCTAAAATTGGATTATTTTTCAATCAACACCTATTATGGATATATATGATGCTAGGACCATATGATATATTAAATATTTATAGATGTCTTGGTGGCCTTTATTAACTCTTAATTTAACATCCTCTAGACATTTTAACTAGGTGTCTTGGTAACCTCTATGAGGGATAATGCTACCTAGGGATTTGAGATATCATATGGATAGGAGTATGTTAGGATTTGGATGATGAAATATAAGATGTGGATAAGGAATATTATCATGATGTTTAATATGATGGGATGAGGAGAGAAAATGTAACTTAAATTTTAGATTCACCTCTTATTACTATTTTTAGCAATAAAAACCTAAAATATAAACACATCAATAGGAGGTGATAAAATAGATAATCAGATTGTTAAGGGATTATTACCATCATTTTACCTCTTTATAACTCCTCTCCAAAATTACCAAATAGATACTTGATGCCAAATTGATGGATGTTGGATTACTTGTGTTTGTTTGATAATGGCTTCCAATGGATTTTTGAGCTTGATAGTGGCCTTTGATGGATGAAATAAGGCTAGTTATGGATGTAAGGTAAAAAGATTTCTCTTAGTTCTCTACTTACAAGTTAGTTTGTATGGAAGGGGTGGCTTAGTTATGTAATAAATGGAGGGAGAAATCAATGGCTCAAATTTAATTTTTAGCCATTGCAATCAATGGCTAGGATATTTCCAAGGAATTTAAAATTCCTTGAAAATCTATAGAATTGGAAAATTATAGAGGAGAAAGAGCTAAAATGGAAGAGATTTATATAATCCTCCAATTATATAAATCTCCTATTAGGGTTTAGGGGTTTAGGAATAGCTAGGAATAGGGTGGTAGATAGGTAGGTAGAATAAATTGTATTTTTAAATTGGCAAGTGGCTTAGGGAGTAGGTTAGTGGGTAAATGGGTTTTTTTAGTGGATTAATGGAGGGATTAATTAGTTATGGGATGGAATAACTTTTATAGGATGTATTAAATGGGAAATTTAATAATGGGATATTAGTTAAATTAGTTAGGAAATATAGATATTAGGTTAAATTAGTAGAATTAGTGTAATTGGTGGGGTGAGTGGATTTTATTGCATATATTTTGCCCCTCTTTGAAAGGGAATTATGAGTGGAGTGAAGTGTAAGGAGTAATGGTTTCTAAAATAATAACCATAATAATATGTGGAATCAATTCTAGGTGTAATGTTAGTAGGACATGATGCCCCCTCGAGGGAGCGTGTGAGGAGAACCAACCTAGATGGTCATTCAAATAAAAATCTCATAGGTAGGATAAGACCAAGATGATAAAAAGGGGTTGGGATACCCCATGTAATGATGTATCTATGGTTGAGATTCCCTAAATTTAAGGACAAGTGGATAGTGTCTTAGTTATGATGTGTTCTAGATAAATGACCAATGTCTAGAAATTGATTTAATTGATAAGAAGAAATTGATTGAGATGAGATGGATATAATCCTAGGACAAATATTGTAGCAAGAAAACATGATATGGAAGTAGTTAAAATCAATAATAGAGATAAGAGTTTTTTATTAATGATAGGGAGCCACTTTACATAAAATACATAGATTAAAAATATGTGTGATTATTGAGTGATTAATCTAGTGATGGGATGGGGATGAGGTGTTGACAATGGGCAAGTTATCCCTAGGAATAAAGGTGGGATCAAGTGATGACTACATAGTCTTAAGAGACCTCAAGATGATGTAGTTTTGACATAAGATTTAGTTAGACAATGGGGAAATGGAAAATACATGCCCTAAATGAGTTTAGAGAGGACAATTAATGATTGATTGAGATGTTAGAGGGATGACTAATTGAATTTAATATTTAAGGAGGTGAATGAGAATATGTAGGATGAATTTAGTTAGGTTTATGATTATTTAAGATGGATTTAGTTGATGAGGGGGTGAATTAGGGAAGATGATGGATGATGAATTTGGTAAGTTAGGGTAGGTTAGTTAATGGATTAGGTATAGATTATAAGGTTTAGTTAGGGGTGGAGGTGTGATTTATTATAGAATAGAATTAGTGATAGTGTATGTGTTGATTGGTGTAGGAGGACCTAGGAGTGCTAACTTTATGACTTCATAGGTGCTACACAAGATGTACCTATTGACTAATGTAGACTATAAAGTCTTGGATCTGATATGGTTACATTATATCATGATGATGTTGATGGTGCGCATTGACTAGGCTCTAATCAGAACATTGGTAGAGTGATGGATTTAGAGACTAGCACATTTCAATTTGTCAAAGCAAGATGACAATGACTCTTAAGGATGTGTATTGGAATATGCACCTATCGATACTAGGAGATAGGATCTACTAGAGGTCCCATACACTAAGTGTTACTTTACAAAGATTGGTAAGAGGGATACATGTGGGTATTCATGATAGATGTGTAGATATAGATAGACGCCTTTAAGAAGAGACCATTGATTTTATAACTCTTGTGTTTATGTCTCTTGTTATAGATATACTCCTATTGGATAAGAGTGGGAAGTGGTTTCACTTAGGCCTAGGGCATGTGGTGGAAGACATGATACATGACTTTATATTTTTTTCCTAAGGGCCAGTAGTATTAGCCAATTTATACTAAGAGTTGCACTTGGGAGCATATAGGGGAGAAATGAGCTTAGGGCCATCCTTTTTACTATAGATTTTGAGTTTGGATCATATTTTGATCTAGTGACCTATGGGTACCTTAGTAGTGAGGGAGCCTCACTATCCCATGGTATTTGGGTGATACATTTTAGTGGGAGTGCAGAGGGGCCATGATGATGAGATGACATTTTATCATCAAGAATTTTATAGCCTGCATCTAGAGCATATCACATGGTTACCCTATAGGGTCTTATAGTTTTGTTGGGATGATGAGGCTATGGTGACATATTATATGTTGATTAAGTGATACTTGATAGGTTATAGGGACTTTGTGATAAAATGATATAAGCCTGATCACATGTAGAAATAGTTTGGTTTTATATAAAATGTCATGGGTAGGATCATATATTTATGAGGAGTGAGTGGGAGAGGGTACAATGGGGGAGACTAGTGGATAAAACCTAGACATATATAGATTATGATAGCATTTCCCCTATCCCTTAGGATTTTAGACCTTAATTCTTGATCTTGGAGTTACAATAGCCTATACAACATGGTAGACTTAGAGGATTCTATTGAGATTGCTTCAACCTAGGGTTATGGTTAGGAGATGGGTTTTGAGGTGAGTGTTTTATGAATGAGCCATGTTATAGAGGAGGAGGATGTAAGTGTCGATATAGGATGGCTAGGATGTGTAAGGGATAGAGATGATATGGATGCAATGGAGGTGATGGGGGCTAGGCAATAGTTAAAGGTTAGGCTAAAGGGAGTAGGGTCCATACTCAATAATGGGTACAAGTTGGTACATAGGCTATAGGTAGTGGTTTTGGAGATGGTATATGGAAAATATTTATGGTAGCAAGCTCCTACAAGTGGCTATAAATAGAACTCATTTTGATTTCTTCATCAGAAAGAGAATTCTTAGGGATTAAAGTAGCATCCATAATAATATTATTTAAGTCATAATCAAGTAGTTTATACCCTAACTCAATATATTATGGGCATTATTAAATTGATATGGTTTCAAGCTTAATTTGATCGTGTCTCCCTTATCCTTTCCCTTGATAATTCTAGCTTTGTAACATTTTATGGATGCACGGGTATCGCCTTCTAGGAGAAGTGAGGGCCTCATTATTTGAAATAAGCCATGATTTATTTGATTCATTAATATAATCTTTGAATAATATACTTGCACTAGAGAAGGCCATTGGTTCAAAATGATATTTGATAAGATTGGTCTTTTATATATCTAGGGACCCATAACTACATGGAGAAAGAGGTAAGTCACCTACACAAAAGGTTTTATATTCATATTCCCCATAACCCATGGATGTGATTTTTAAATGAGTGATTTAAGGTAGTGGATATATATTAGATTCAAGCTTGTTAAGGAATATATAGTGAGTAGTTATGGGTTCAAAATGGAATTATCTATGCCTAGACAATGATATGATTGGGATTGATCCATTTGACAACTGTAAAAATGATTAATTTCCCTAAGAATGGTGACTTTCATACCTGAGTGGGAAAATTTTAGACATCAATATAGTTTAGATGGGATAGCTTGCATTTCATGGTTCCAAGGATGACCTAATAGCATATTATAGGGTAAATTAATGTCCAAAACATGGAGTAGGGTTTGATGTATCAAGGGTCCCGTGGTAATGGGAAGGTAGATAATTCCTACAAATAGTCATTCATTATCATCATATGACTTTATAATAATTATATTAAGACCTAAATATGTTTCATAATACTCTAGATTATTCAATAAATATATATTACATAAATTTAATGTTGATATTTCAGCTATGAGTACCCAGGGAATGTAGTTATGGGATATGGAAACTTTGATGAATAATGGATAGTTATGATGGGGGCTAATAAGAGGTGTGTCCTAGGCACCAAAGGTAATTTATTGAGAAGGGGATAAATGTCCCACTAATTTTTGAAATTTATTGGTGTCAATATCACTAGGGACCTTGAGGTCATTCAAAACCTGGTTGAGTATCTCTCGATGTAAAGGGGAAGTTTTGAGAATTTCTATTAATAAAATTTGAGGAGGTGTCTTCTCAACCTACTAAATTATATCATAAGTTTTATCAAAATATATTAAAATTTTATTAGAAATATTCCTAATTTGAGTAGTAGAAGAGGTAGATGGGTCCTTTAGGGTCACCCTAGAAACTATGATCTTGCTACATCTAGTAGTAAGCACATAATCAATAGTGGTCTAGTTGATTTTTAATATGGTGGATTATGGTGGAGTGGGATCTTGGGGGATACATATTTTTATGGTGTTGACATAGTGATATGGCATGGAATGATAATAATTATGATTAGAAGAGGAGGCCTGACCCTGATCTTTTGGTGGCTTCTTATTCACGTAATTATAATGCCTAGATGCTCATTCTTAGATTAATTTGAAGTACTCTCCCCTTATATTTTAATATCACCTCTTTCAAATAGGTCATGAATATAATGATTTAGTTGCATACACCAATCTATATCATGACCTTTGACTCTATGATATTTTAAGAATTCATCTTCATAGTACCAATCATGCCGAGGTTGACATCATCTAAAGGTTTGATTTAAGGAAGAGTGATCTGTTATCAAAAATTAATTTTTCAAGGACTATTATGATGGGTATTCCCAAGCTAGTGAGAGGCCTTTTTTTAGTTTGAGGCTTTGGTTTACCTTGTGGCACTTGAATATAGGAGATATTCTGTTGATCTATGGGGTTTCTCTTTTGTACTATTTAAGCATGTTGTTGTTTAGAATTAATAACCCTATCTCCCATGACATCTGTATTATTGTTGTAGATTTTTGACTTTCTTGAAAAATAATTATCTTGATTTTTACTATGTTCATTTTGAGAATATAATTTAAGTGTTCCCTTTTCAATAAGTGCCTTTTCAATTTGCATCCCATTTTCAATAATTTCATCAAAAGTTTTATCACATTGGAGTTTAAATGATATTTTAGCTCAACATTAAGATTATTGACAAATATTTTGGCTAACAACTTTTTAGGTACTATGCATCGAAGGTAGCTTGCTAAGATTTTCCATCATTGAAAAAAATATGTCAATCCTTCCCCACTTCTCTATTTGGTGTTATAGAGGTCTATAATGGAGACATTATGTTCAATATTGAATGAAAAATGTCTGAGAAATTATTTAGTTGATTCTCCAAAGATAGATATAGACCCTTTTGGTAGGTGCATGAACCATTCAAGGGAATGTATATTGATATTTTTTGGGACAAGTCTCAATAGATAGGCATATTCATATGTTACTTCATGATAAACCATGCAAAACTCTTAGACACGGTCTTTGGGATCACCTTTCCAACTATATTTTTCAAACTATGGTAGTTCAAAGTGAGGTGGGTAAGGTATTTGTATGATTTTCATATCTAAGGGAAAAGAATAGAGATATTCATATGTATATTTCATTACTTATAAACATAATTCAATTTTTTGGAGAGTATTCTTCATCACTTTTCATTCTTATGTGAATGTGGGATTTCTAAGGGGATCAATAGTTTAATCATGGCTATTCTGGGTTCTATGGGTGTTGTGGGAATTTTGATAGGGGGATGATGGTTGTTGATTTTGTTCATAGAGTAAAAGATTTTTTTGTTCTGTAAGTTGGTCTAGTCAATCCTCTAGGATAGTTTACCTCATATTAGCCTCAATATGGTTATTTTAGAGAGGTACGGGTCATTCTTATTCTTCAAATTTTTGGTCCACACCTTCTTCTTCTTCAGGTCTTTGATTAGTGTGGGTATTCTAAAATGGTGTATTAGGATGGGTGGAGAGACAGAATATATGTTGTAGAAGGTTATGGTCAAAGCTTGAGGGTAGTTTGCCCCCCATTTTAATGGTTTAAGCTAGAAACTAGTCATGATTTTCATAGAGGTATTGGTAAATTAAATTCATAAACTCATCATTATAGAGGGGAATTAATTGGTTGTATTCTCCTCTAGGGGTATGCATATCACTCTATGTATCATCATGATCTTGATTTGGATTACCTAGATTCCCCATGAAATCACTATATTGGTTGGAAGTTTGTCCCATCCTAAGTTATTGGGAATGGGTTTGGATCATCATATTGAATGAGGGAAGGAGATATGTGATGATATGTGATAGGAGATGTGAAAATTCTGGATACTAACTCAGTCTATAAATCAAAACTACTAGTGGTCAAAGAAGATATTATGGTGATTGTTGGTATGACTAAGAATTACCAAAAGACAAAGCCTTGTAAGAGTCCAATATAACAAGAATGAAAGGGGGTGATGGGATAAAATACCTTTTATACTATCAAAATAGTGATTGTATGGGTGTTAGATATGAACAGACACTTGATAGAGAAAGTGATGGGTGCTAGATTAGAATCTTAATAAGACTACATATATTGATAATACCTAGTCCAAGGATGATGATGATGATGATGATAAAAGGGATGGGTGACCAATAAAATTTGATTTCAAGACTAAATATAGTATTTAAAAGTGATGGGAGAATATGAGATGGATGGGGTATAAAAGATATAGGATGGGAATATATGAGATGAATATGAGAGGAATAGAATCTATAGGATGGGTATTAGGTGGATAAAAAATATAGGGTGGATATGAGATGTTATTTTGGATAAGTAATGAAGGATATAAGATGGATAATATGGATTATAGAATTTAATTAGGATAAGTATATATAATGGATGTTGTTGGATATGAGGGTTATGAAATATGTAACATGGGTACTAAATGGGTGAAAGATATAGGATAGATATTAGATATTGTCTAGGATAGGGAGTGAAAAATATGGGATGAGTGGACAACACAAGATGAGTAGATGGTACATGATGGATTTGATTTAAGATTAGTGGAATGGATAGAGGCTATATGATGGGTATTAGATTAGATGGAAAATGAAATATTATGGTGTGGATGATATGAGATGAGTGTAAGATGTATAAAAAATGTGGTTTAGGGATGGATGTGATGACATGATTGATATGATGATGGAGTCTAAGAATGGGCATTAGACTAAGGGTATATAAGGTGTAGAAAATAAAAAGGGTGTGGCTAACTTGATTTACAAATAATAAAATTTTATCACAACACAAACCACACACATAGTGATAAGTCCAAATCTAGTAAACTACAAAGGGTGTGTAACCCGATGCTCACACTATCTAATGGATTTGAGGGTGAGGTTATAGACTAGTGACCCATTATAGAATCAACTGAACCCTCTTGACCCCAACTAAATTTAATGACTTCTTAGGAGTTTCTCCTACCTACTAAAATATAATACATGTTATGTCTAAAAGGTCCTATCCTAAGTTTTCACAAAATAATTTATGGGAGTCCTTGATATAAACAAAGGTATACTGGGATCCAAGGCCATATAGGATGTTGTCTAATGACCCTACATATTAGATATTAGCCACCCCTCACTCCATGGAACCCTTTATGGGTAATTACACTTAGGTGTCAAATGATAACTCTCATTATTTTTATACTCTATCAAAACATAGATTTTGGTCTACTACATGGTGATGAAATCCATGTCACTGACCCTTAATTGCTAATCCCATGAATGGGGATAAATTACATGTCACGTGTTATCCTAAACTCAAAATGGATTAAAAATAGGCACAATATGATCAATTTATCAATTAATTATTCTATGTGAGGAATTCAAAAATATATATAGTAAAACAATAATTAAACATATACAAACAATGAAAATTGAAGTGTTTGTGGCACCCCATTCTGAAAACACAAAATGGGGTGCCTAGATATTTAGGGGTCCTACATAAAGGGGTTAGTAGTTTTATCTATTGCAAAATTGTAACTCCCTATAAATCCATAGTTATACAGTGCAAAATTGCAACAAAAAAAAAACATAATTTTAAAGCAAAGTTACAATTTGTGAGTTATGATATTGCAATGGTTAGCTAAATGTGATAGTTAACATGTAAAACCATGAATTTTAGGCAAAATCACAATTATTAAAACAAAATCACAACTCTCAAAATTTCATAATTATAAGTTTTGCACAAAAATAGAAAACTATAATTAAAAGTATGTGATTATAATTAAAAGTATGTGATTATAATGATTATCCAAAAGATCAGTTAAATGTCTAAAGTTGGACCTTGTTTTTATCAAATGTAAAATCATTACTTATAGTGCAAAACTGTAGATAATATAACAAAAATGTAGATCTAAGGCTTGTGGTATTAAAGTAAGGGCTAAAATAGGTTAATGGTGAGGTTTTTTGGTATTTTCCTTACTCTTCCTCTTATACCTATTGGTCCTATACACAAAACCTCAAAATATCCCTCTCCAGTATATAGTTAAGTAGAAATGACCAAATGCCAAAATAGTTAAGCATTGAAAAGAGAAACCTTTGGCTTAAGGAGGACCTATAAATATTTAATAGAAGTTGAGGAACCCCTATCAGAAAATCAAAACCTATTAGATGAGATTTTTACCAATTTATCCCAAAAAGGAAACACCACGATTCATGAAGACAATATCATAGTTACTAGGTTAAGGCCAAATAAGGGAGTCATGATATTATAATTCAACTATGAACAATCAAAGGTTTGATCAATACTTACTTTAATTACACACAAGAGGCAAAGGAAACTTCTAAGAAAACTAATTAGACAATAATATTATTTAGAGGGGTTAGAAGTATATATAAGATAAGGGTAGAGTGAAAACCAACAAGTAGGCAAAATTGTAATTCCTCCTACAAGATCACTATTACCAAGGAAAATATGCTACTTCAAAAGTTGTGGTATTACTCTTTGGTCCTAAAGGGATAAATGTTTGATTTCCCCTTATGTTTGCTATACATAAGAGATAAAACACTTCCAAGTAATAGATAAAACATTAATTAACTTTCATAGGGTTTAGTGACAAATATAAGACAAATATATTCACTCAATTAGTATACCCTATAAAATTGCTAATATACTTGTAATACCACCACTAATAGGACAATATTACTACTTGTGAAGTAGCAATTTTGCTCAAAAGACAAAAACCTACAAAATCAAAAACTACTAGTAGTTAAGACTACCTGTTACATAATATCGTAATTTATCCTATAAAACATGACTGTAATATCACTAATACCAAAGTAAGATTGCAAGTCTCCTATACATGATGAAATTTCAAAATCTAGTGCCCAATCCACATCTAATTTTTATTTCAATCTTTCAGATGTCTTTTATCAATTTTAAGAAGTTATATTAGGGAGTAATATCCCACTTTGGTTGCCAAAATCTAACCAAAATTTTAGATTCACCTCTTATTACTATTTTTAGCAATAAAAACCTAAAATCTAAATACATCAATAGGAGGGGATAAAAGATATAATAAAATTGTTAAGGGATTATTACCATCATTTTACCTCTTTATACATCCTCTCCAAGATTACCAAACAAATGCTTGATGCAAAATTGATGGATGTTGGATTGCTTATTTTTGCTTGATAATGGCTTCCAATAGATTAATGATCTTGATAGTGGCCTTTGATGGATGCAAAAAGGTTTGGTATGGATGCAAGGTAGAAATATGGATCTAATTTATCTAGTTCCAAGTTAATTTATATGGAAGGGGTGGCTTAGTTATATAGGAAATGGAGGAAAAAATCAATGGCTCAAATTTAATTTTGAGCCATTGAAATCAATGGGTAGGATATTTCCAAGGAATTTAAAATTCCTTGGAAATATTTAGAATTAGAAAATTATAGAGGAGAAGAAGATAAAATGGAGGATATATATATATAATACTCCAATTATATAAATCTCCTATTAGGTTTTAGGGGTTTCGGAATATATAAGAATAGGGTGGTAGATGGTTAGGTAGAATAAATTGTATTTTTAAATTGGCAAGTGGCTTACAAAGTAGGTTAGTGGATAAATGGGTTTTATTACTAGATTAATGATGGGATTAATTGGTTATGGTATGAATAAGAATTTTACAATATAGGAAATGGGATATGTAATAATCAGATACTAGTTAAATTAGCTAGGACAAGTAGTTATTAGGTAAAATTAGTAGAATTAGTGTAATTAGTGAGTTAATCAGATTTTAATGCATACAGTCATATGTAAAAGTGAATAGGAATTAACCTTTGTTATTATTACAAAACACACTAAAAAATTAAATGCATCTAACACACCACACAACTAAAAAATGTCACAAAATCATAAACGGTCCCATTTTTAGTGGCTAAAAAGAGGCATATATATCATACCTCCATTGCCTCTAACCTCCTTCATGTCATTGCTTACTCAGTCAATTTTACTTTGAGGCACAATAGTTTCCACATTGTATTTATTTTCATAACTTATTCCCATAATATTAAACTTATTTAATGTTAGTTTCCACTAAAAATGTATCCATACAAACAAATTGTTTGACTCAACAATATTACTCAATTTACTTTGTTGACAAAAAAATGACTCTAGACTTTGACATTCGACATATCAAATCCTTATGAAATATTGACCTACTATTTGAATCAACATATGCCTCAACCAATTTAAACATCATGACATATTAATATGATAGTACAATAAGAATGACAATAAACAAAATTTAAATTCAATTTCTAATATAGCCAAAGATGATTAATTAAAAATTAAATTGTTTATCGAATTTTAACAATACAAATTAGTTTTTTTAAGACTTAACCAAATCAAGATTAAATGAACTATGACCAGGTAATATAATCCTATAAATAACTATAAAACTAAAATGGATTATCTAAATTAAAACTATTTGATATAAACATTCAAAATTTTAACCAACCTATTAAAAAAACTATGGGATTGACTTCGAGTAAGATGAGTGAGTTTTGACTTACTTTGTAAAAATTTGAGGTTATATTTAATGGCTCACCAAATTTGGATATGGAGAATCATTCAATATAGTTTATGAAAATTGGAAGTTGAAATAGTGTGGTTTGATAGTTTTGAGGATGTTGAACAAAGAGACCATAGAAGATTATTGGTCGTTGAATAAATCTACCACATACAACTTTTATATATATATATATATATATATATATATATATATATATATATATATATATATATATATATATATATATATTCCACCAATAAATTCATAAGTCAATGTTCTATAATTAATTTTGAAGCTTAGGTAAGGAGTTGTTCTCTGCTATTGTGTATAGAGTTCACATCTAAAAACTAGGAGTGATTGATATAAGCATGGATTTGATGAAAAAACTTTTATGCTGAGTACAACATAAATATGAGCAAATCAATGATTAAGAAATGGTGGATAGGAATAGAGGATTGGTAATAGGACTAAATAGAGATTAGATTCCTCCTGATGATCTAAACACCTTCACTTAGGTGGGATATTATATTATTATTCCATCTATAATTTGATTTGTAAGATGCCACTTTTGGGTATAATAATGATGATTAGTGGTAGGTCACACGACTTCTAAAAAATACAAAAAAACTACTTTACTCTCTAAAATTTATAAATTAGAAAATCAATCTATATTAAAAATGTTTTAGACCAAATATTTTCTCATTAGTTGGGGTAACCATATTAATTTGTTAATCAACCCCTTATAATATTTAGGATTGCATAAATACTTTAATACCGCTATTAATAATCTAATGAGATTATGCAGTGTTTCAACTCATGAAATGAATAATGGAGTCATACACATAGGGACAATATATGAACACATGCTGATATTATTACTATATTTTTCAATCTATGAATGCCGCACACCATATATAAATCAACCAAGATATTTGAAATATATAGGAAAGGCATTCCTATATTTATGGATATCATATCTCCTCTAGTATCTCTACCATATTCCAAGGGTTTCTCCCAACCATATAAAACCTATAAGTGATATATTATTATTACACAATAATATAATCTAAATAATTATATACAAATAACTAACCTATATAAAAAATAATCATAAATATTATTTACCATACGGTAAATTACCAATAATAATATAAACACTAATTTTTCTAACAATATCAATTTGAGACATGCTAGAGTAGAGAGTAGCTCTCTAGAATCTATGATAAAAAACTGATTGAGTGACTTTTCAAGGATATGCATCCTTAGAAACTTGACCACTTGCTTTTAGAATTTTTGAGTAGGTTTAACCATTTCAAGTTATACAACTATAATATACTATGTAAGAACAATAAATTTATGCTATAAGGGATATTAGTATGGAATACCATGGATTATGATGACCCAATTATTATAAATATATTTCAAACATCTATAAATTGTCAAAGGAACTATATGAACCTACCTATTCCAAGTATGTACCATTAACATATTTAAGATGCCTATCGACCTATAACCATCCAAATAAAAGTTCAATAAAGAAATAATAAAAGGATAAAGGTTAATTTTTCAAGATTTTGGAGCTACTATTGCTGATAGTATGCTACAGGTCTGTGTATGATTTAAATTTTTATGAATTAAAAAAGATAGTCTATTATGTTGATGAGAAGAAATTAGACCATTCAAGTGTATATATATGATATTAATTTTTATCTTAATTTTTTTTGGATTATCATGGTGTTCCTTTGATAATAGGATCTAAAATAGGGTTCTTTAGATTAAAATATAGAGTTACAATAAAAAAAGGGTGATAGTTCTTTGTTTATTTGACTATTTATAAGAAAATTTCAATTGGTATAATAGGATGCATATATAGTGGTATTTATCCAAGTGTTAGACACTTTTTACAATGATTAAAGTCCAAAATGTGCCTAAATTAGAGTTCTCAAGTTGGTTTTAGGACTATAAATTGTAAATCAAGGTTTAAGAGACTAAAAGTGGGATTTTGAGAAAATGAACTATAAAAAACCATCAAAACATATATATATATATATATATATATATATATATATATATATATATATATATATATATATATATATATATATATATATATATGACATAATATTATTAAAAAGTTATTTAAGTGGTTTTATGAGTTCTATTTTTCCTCAATTTAATTAATGATTGACTATATAGGACAAACCTATATATTATCAAACAAAAATAGGGTTTAAGGTGCAAAAACTCACTTATCTCACGAAACATTGATCTGAATCCTTTAAAATTTTGTATATAGAGGATAGAGGTTATAACATGAGGATAAAATTGGTTAATATATTTGAATATTATTAAAATTTAATTTATAAGTTATTGAATGTCTGTAGACCAGAATTAGTCCTAAACATGGATTAACTACATTTTTTTTGAGTTTTCTTGAGAATTCCAAGTGAAGAAAGGATATATAGCCTATGTTATAGGTAGTATAACATGTTAAGGAATATATAAAGTCACTTTGGGTTGTTATAATCTTGATTTAAATAATTTTTATTACCAAAAATAGTAAGAAGGGTTATAATCCTATCAAAGAAAGAAAATAGTATAAGAAGAAAATTAAAAACCTTAGAGATTATATTGCATCATTTATGGTATTAGAGCATAGTATTATTTGTATCAATATTTACAAGATATATTTATGTGATTTATGAGATGAGATAGAATATTTTAATGATGGAATTCAAATTAGAAGGTAGAGGTCAAAGGAGACAACCTACTCAAGTAGTGTTGCTTAAGGAAATGAGGAATAATCAATCAAGTTTGCAGGCCATAGAACTTGATCAGAGAAGAGGAGTTAACATGGGAGATGTCAGGGATAGATAATAGGAAGAGAGGCCTCAATAATAATGGGTATAACTAGAGGAATCATAAGAGAGAGTAGAATAATTATTGATTAGAGAAATCGTGGGGGTTAGTTACAAACCCAAGTTGAAGATACCTATATATGAAGGTAGCCTAAATGTATAAGAGATAGTTGATTGGATCAATTCAATGGATAATTATTTTGAGTATGAATTCACAAAATATGATGATAAGAAGATGAAGTTTTAAGTTACCATATTGAAATGACATACATCCCTTTAGTGGGATGGAGTATAAGATGAAAGGAGAAAAAAAAAACCCAAGATCAAGAGTTGGGAGATGATGGTGGCTAAGTTAAAAATAAATTTCATGCAAAGATATTATAAAACTAATATCTTCAAGATAATTCAAAATGATATTATAGTTAAATATTACACAATAATTTTACAAGCTAAATATTAGAGTAGGTCGCATTGAATAAGATGTTGAAAAGGTGGATAGATATATGAATGGGTTGGGATTAAAAATTCAAGATAAAATCAATCTTTTGACACCAAGATCATTTCAAGAGGCATACTAATATGCCCTCAAATCAAAGGATAAATTATTAAGGAAATAAACTTAGCATTCAATAGGTAGAGGCATAACTATAAGGATCAAAGGACAACATGGTGGAAGGAGTTAACTATAAGCACATCATGAAGAAATAAGTATCTCACAAAGATAAGGATAAGTCACAAGAGGTGGATTTTTTTTTAGAGATAGGAGACCATTTACTAGAGGTAGAAAAATAGGATTTATAGGTAAGTGTTTCAAGTGTAATATATATGGACATAGATCTTATGAGTGCCCCAAGAATCCTTCTACAAGTCAAGGTAGTGATCACATATCTTAAGATGATGAAGATGGGAGTGTGGTATCACCTTCTCATGAAGATGCACCTAAATTTGGATGATCTATGCTTATGAAGAGGATTTTTCTAAAGCCCAACAAGGAGATCAAAAGGCCTACTTAAAGGAAGACACTATTTAGAACCACATTTAAATCCAAGGGTAAAAACTACAAGGTCATTATATATAGTGGGAATGCTAATAATTTGGTGTCATATGAGATGGTTGATAATATAGGCATAAATAAATCCACTCAACATACTCCTTACAAAGTATCTTGGCTACATAAAAGATAGTAAGTCTTGTGAATGAAAAATGTAAGGTGAAATTTTAGATAAGAAGCTACAAGGATGAGATGGTATGTGATGTAATTACAATAGATGTTTGCCATGTTATTTTGGTTAAACCTTGGTAGTTTGATAGGAATAAAATGCAAAATGGGAGAAACAATACATATACCTTTGAGAAGGATGTAAATATGCACACACTTACACCCTTGAAGGATGAAAATACAACTAGGGAGGATAGTCCTAAGGTGTTTTTAGTAAGTGTCAAAGAGTTCTTATAGAAAATCAAAAAGGAAGAGGTAAGCTATGTATTTATTGGTAAGCCTAGGATAGTGGTTATCACTACAAAATTGACTAATTTACCTATAGAAATTTAGAATTTGTTGAATCAGTTTATGGATATTGTTGGAGTTTAAACCACCATATTGACTTATTATAGGAGATAATATCCCAAACAAAAAACATACAAGATGACACCAAAGGAGAATGTTAAGATAAATAACCAAGTGTAAAAATTGTTGGATAAAGGACTAATCAAGGAGAGTTTGAGTCCTTAAGCTATTCCAACAATCTTATCACCTGAAAAGGTTGAAGGTAGGAGAATGTGTATTGATTCAAGGGATATTAATAAGATCACAATTAGGTATAGATTTTGTTTTCCTAAAATTGATTATATAATGGATTTTAAAAGTGGTGAAAGGTAATTTTCCAAGATAGATTTGAAAAGTGGTTATCATCATATTAGAATTAGAGGGAGATGAATGGAATACTAATTTCAAGACTAATGATGGGAAATATAAATGGATAGTTATGCCATTTGGGATAACTAATGTTCTACGTAACTTCATGAGGCTTATAAATGAGTTAATCAAGGCATTCAAAGTTAATTTTTTTATTATTTACCTTGATGATATCTTTATTTATAGTTAATCAAAGGAAGATCATCTAAGGAATCTTATAATGGTTTTGAATAAGTTGCATGAAGAAAAGCTACTAATCAATCTCAATAAGTGCATCTTTATGAATATGAAATTGGTTATTTGTGGTTTTTTATCACTCAAGAGGGATTTAAAATGGATAAATAGAAATTTAGAGTTATAATGTAATGGTCTAATCCCAAGAATACATTTTAGGTAAGAAGTTTTCATGGATTAACTAGTTTCTATAGAAAGTTTTTAAGAAATTTTAGTAGTATTTGTCCTCCAATTATGGAAAAAATCAAGGGGAAAAAGAATCCATTTAGACAGATTGAGATAACTGATAACATTTTTTATTTTCTTCATACAAATATTATAGATCGACCCTTCTTAACTTTGCTTGATTTTTGCAAACTTTTTCAAGTGGAGTGTGATGTTAGTGGAACTGCTATAGGAGCTATTATCAGTCAAGAAAGAAAACTAATTGATTATTTTAATGAGAAACTAAATGAATAAATTATGAGTTATTTACCATATGACCAATATTTATACACTATTTTTCAATACTTAAATAAATGGAGACATTTCTTGATGCCCAAAGAGTTTGTATTGTATACAAATAACCATGCTCTATAATTTATAAGTAGTAAAACTAATCTAAGTCAAAAACACATGAAATGGGTTGATTTTTTTGAAATATAATATTTTATTATAAATCATAAAATTGGAAAATATAACAAATTTTTATATTATATAAGTAGGATAAGTCTCATTTTATAGGATTCTCAAGTCAATATCTTAGGATTTGACTCATTGAATGAGTTGTAAAAGGGAGAACCTAAATTCAAAGAGGTTTATGAGGCATGTGAGAATCAAATGAGAAATAATAGGATTTCATGGATGGAATATATGTTTAAAGAGTTGTTTTTATTAAATATAATCTAGCTATGCATACCAAAAGGATCAATGAGATAGAACTTGCTAAAAGAGAAACATAGTGGCGGCTTGATAAGGAATTTTGGGGAAGATAAAATAATTGCTCAATTGATTGCACATTATTATTAGATATGGATGAAAGATGATGTGATTTTTTTTTTTAAAATGTGTTTATTATTTTAATATTCCAAAGTTACAAGTCAAAATGTAGGTTTGTACTAGTCATTACCAATTCCTAGCAGGCCATGGGATTTAGTTAACATGGATTTCATGTTTGGGTTGTCAAAGACTCAAAAAGTTAATGATTAAATATTTGTTATAGTTGATAGGTTTTATAAGATGGATTAATTTATTACTTATAAAAAAAAAAGTGGATTAACTCATAGTGCTGATATATTCTTCAAAGAAGTAGTAAGATTGCATAGGCTTCTTAGGAGCATTGATATGAGAGAGATACAAATTTTGTTGGTCATTTTTGGAGAAATATTTGGATGAAATTGGGGACAAATTTAAGCTTCAGTTAATATTAAATTTTTTAGAATGATGGTCAACATAAGCCTTATAAACATCCTTAGAATCTTGGTAAGTGATCATCCTAAATAGTGGGATCAAGTATTAGCTTAGGCAAAATTTGCATACATTGACTCTCCAAATATAAGTATAGAATTTAGTATATTTAAAATTGTGTATGTAATTAATCCAAGGATAGTATGTGAGATAAAAAAATTAGGAAAATAAGAGAGAATAAGTTCATAATAAGAGTATTTTTTAGTAGCTATGGAAGAACTCCATGAACAAGTAAAACAAAAGCTAGAGATGAGTTCAAGTATAAAATGAAAGCTGATTTTACAATAAGATAAGTTAATTTTGAGGTAGGTGATTTTGTACTTGATCATATTACGAAATTAATATTTCCCAAATGGGAATATAATAAGTTGAAAATTAATAAAATAGGACCTTACAAATTCCTTAGAATTTTTTTAGCTAATGCTCATGAATCTGAGCTTCCAATAGACATTGGAGTCTCACCTATTTTTTATGTAGCTGATATATGTCCTTTTATAAGAGAGGATAATTCAATAAATAACATGAAGACAAATCTGATCAGATCATTCATTGGGATAAACAACTACCAAAGGCACAAATAAATGAACTTGAAGCTATTCTAGACAAAAAGGTGGTGAAAAAGACCAAATACAAAGAGTAATTTTTGTATACACATAATATTTTTATTAACTTTACCACTTACTAACACTTTATCTATTGAAATAACCTATAGATTTTCAATCTCTCTGAGTTCATGCCTTAAAGGGTGCACTGAGAAAGGGGTGGGAAAACCATTGGTGATTTTCAAGATTGTTGTGGCTTTGTATCATTCCTAAAATTTGTCTAACCATATAATATCAACACAACCTTCTCCTATGTAATTCCCTAAATCATGTATTCTCTCTTTCACACTCCTCCAAGATTTTCACTACTTTTCTTAGCACCTTCCTAAGCCTAAAAATCTTTTTGATAGTTTACAATATAGAGTATATTGGGTCGACTTTGTATTATAATTGATACTTATTTTTATCAATTAATAATATAGAGTCAATTGGGATGACTCTGTATTCTAATTGATACTTGTTTTTAACAATTAACAATACAAAGTTGATTGGGTAGACTCTTTTGAATAAACATTCAAAAGGTTTAGAGTTAGATTCAACTACATATACACATTCATTTCATCATTTATTAAAAGGGAAGAGAATAAGAAGAGATATATATTATGCATTTTCTTATCAAACATTCTATTTGAGGAGCATTGCTTAAGGTTTCATACTTTCTTTGGAGATATGGATCTTATCTTATGTATAAGTCTTTTGGATGCATTGATAGGTTTTTTAACCTAGAGATAATTTATCCTTGTCATATTTACTTACCATAATAACCTATTGTGAATAACCTTAGCCAAGGGAGAGATTTAGTCTCAGTGGGTTCATATTCAAAGGTATATATTCCTAACTTTGTTCCTCCTTTGTAAGAGTAGATAGATATGCATTTGTATTATCTCCCATGCATTAATATTTTGTATACATTTATGTGAGTATAATCATTATATGCATGTTTATTTTTAATTTTTACTACCCACACTTTGTGCCACAAGCTTTGGTGAGCACTAGATAAGACTTTTACTTTGATTTTATCATTTGTACATTGTGAACATGAAATAATAGGACCTAGTTATGGATATTTCATAGTTTTACTTGAACTAAGGCTCTAGAACCCTCCCTAGTGATATGATTATGGTAAGATATCCCTTGAATAGGTCTAATGGATCCATCTTGGTCATGACCCCAAATAGTGTATCAGTAATCAGAAGTGTAAGTAAGATTTATCTTCTCCTAGATAAGATTTATTTATAGATAAGTTGCATTATAGTAATTCAACTAAGTATAGTGACTATGGAGTTCCCTTCCAACACACCAAGTACTTCAACTAATTATCACACTTATTCCTCAATTTCTATGTCTTTCTTGCTAGTCTAAAATTTATCCTCTTCATCTTTCATTTGTTTTTTATTTCCATCTTATTATTTTCTCTCCTCAATCCTCTTTTTCGGGGGTTAGACCCATCATAGTCTATTCTCCTTTGCCAAATGCTCATATTTTCCACTCTCTATCTTATTGTGTGTTGAAACCCACCTTAATATAATGACATCCACTAAGATATTTATTCTTGCATCTTATTCTCCCTTGTGGGATTAATCCCACTACAAACTAACCACCTCCCCCTAAAGCCTTCTTGGCTTTGGATACTCTATATCAAACCTATTTTTGGGTCCCTCTTCTCTTTTTTCCATCTCTTTTTTTAGGGCTTCCATATTCCCTTTCATCATCAATATCATATTTGTAGATTCAACATATATTTGGGCATCTAAATCATAACCCATAGTCTCTAGTACCATCTCAGGGATATTATTAACTTCTTTTTTTCTTGTTATCCTCACTATTTTGTCAATCAACTCATCCACCTATAATACATCATCTTATTCTCCACATGTTTTATTTGATATGTAAATTAGTTTCTCCTCTCCACTTTCTTTCTTGAGTGCATAATTTATCATTTCAAACATACGATCTTCACCTTGGAAGGCCTCTTTGAATACCTCCGTTCTCTTCATTTTTGCACTTGCACATTGGCTACAATCATAAATCAATTTATAAAAATGATACTTAATATTCCCCATTCATGATTCATCCATATTCACATTATTTTCTTTATTTTCATCAAGTCTAGGCTTCTCAAAGCCTATATCTCTCTACCATCATTCTTATGATATCTCCTCTCTAATTTTAATAATCTTTATATTAGTGTTAATTTGATTTCTATCCTCTTCTATCACATCCTCCATGTCACATGTAAATTATCTTCCACTCTCCTTGTCCATCTTAGTCTAATGCATAACTTGACTTGTAAGAGTCTCTCTTCCAACATATAGATGGGTTGCTCCCACATATGAAACACCAATTTCACCATTCAGTCCTCTTGGTAGAAACATGTCCACTATATTCATATCCATTTCATTTTATATACCTACACATTGAATAAACATTAAAGGTAATAAAGAGTTCCCATAATCATTTATTCCATCTCTTATTCATACCACAAGTATGTGTTATCCAAGTCCTCTGTAATGATCACAATCTTATCATATATTCCTCCTTTATGATTGAATCCTAAAGGCCAATTTTAACATCCAAAATGGTTGTCCTCACCTTATTCTTAATTCTATTTTCTTCTCTTGAAAAATGGATGGTTTGAAATCATATGCATTAGATTATACTTCTTCCACCTCCATGTTTTCCTTCATAGAAACATGCAAATCCTCATCGCTACTCCCTTAATTCACCCTTGTTATTTAATTTACAAAAACTTGTATCTTTCCTTAGCTATCCTCAACCCTTCTATCCTGAAAAATAAAAAAGATAAATTTGTTGCCTCCATTCACCAAGGTAAATTATGAAGCTTTCCACCCATGAGATGCAAAAAAATCATTCTCATCATCAAAAAATGGGACTCATTTTGCTTAAACTACTATCACCTTCATACTCTCTTTCACCTTGATATTTTATAAAATAGACTTGAGCTTCTCAAATGGGAACTATAATTATACTTCCCATGACCCTAATCCTTCATATTATTACACATCAGCTCACATGTAGACTAATGACCTTGGTTATCTTGATTTAAGACATATTCCACTTGCATAGACCCATTAGCCTGGCATATACATTCCCCAAACATTCTTGGTACTTTAATGGCCCTTTTGCTCACTCATGGGTCCTTCATGCATATCTTAAAGCCTTGCTAACCTCTAAAATGGGTTGTTGACCCAGATCATGAACTTGACCACATGATACCCCCTAAGCCATAATATAGGCTATAGCTCAGGTAAAATATGAGTAAAAGGGCCTTGTTTGGTCCCCAATGGATAAAAATGGGTAGTTTTTGTTCTTTAGTAGATTGGAGATGCCCTATATGACTGATAATAAATCATTTTTACCTCTTTATCTTTCTATATGCTCAAATTTATCCTTTAGATAATCACTATTTAAGCTCTTTTGCCTTCTTAGATCTCACTTAGTTCATTTTTGGCATGTTTTGGCTTTCATTATGATAGGTGATACCCTGCTATTCTATAACTTGATTTGGTCATTCTCCTTGCTCTCCATAGTGCTCTTGAGGCTTGTTGATTACTCTTAGCTCCATTAATATTAATTATACCTATTATTATGCTCTCTATGTTGTCTCTCTTTCAGTGTTCAGCTTCCCTTTCACCTATTTCATTATTATTGGCTCCTAGTTTGGACTCAACTCACCTACAACTTGGTTTTTTTGCATCACTTCTGAGCTTAGATAATCAGTTTGTATATCTTTGCATAGTTATATTTGAGCTTGATATGAGGGCATTTATTTATTCAAAGTGAAACTTCCTTAAATTTATAGTAGTGTATTATCTAGGTTTTCATTGTTTTAGTAATTTAATTTATTTGGATCATTATCTAGGGTAGTTTCTAAAGATTTAGCATTTGTATGTATCTATAACATATTTCATTATTAAAAATGTATTAAATTATATGATATTCTTGCTTGTGAAACATCTCTCATTTCATGGTAGAATCACTATTTGCTTAAAATGTTCTATACATTTTCATAAACAATCTCCTCTTTGTTGAACTAAAAAAATTACATCATTAGGAAGTGATAATGTTGAAAATGAAGAAATAGCTTAGGAATAGATTAGGCATTCTCTTTAACCCTTTCTTGAAAATGTCTTTGATCTCCAAAACATATTTCATTTTACCAAAATGTGCCTCTCTCTTAAGCTTATACATTACCTGATAGTTTCTTGATTCAACATTTCCATTTCCGTCATTCATATGCAAGTAGATTTATTATTTTAGTTGTTCATTTTACTGTGGTTATACCCATTAGAGTTACTTATGTCCTTTATGTGCTTGATTACTATAGAGTAAATTTTTACTCTATGTTTCATTTAAATTTTTAGTCATGCACTCCAGTTTTGGTTCCTGCATACCTTGGTCATGGCAACATAGTTTTGGAGCAGAGTGCGGGTTTCTTTTTTGTCTAAGTGTCAAAGAGCAGTAGAAGCTGCCAAGTGGCATAATCTGAGCATGGGTTCTCTTTCCCCTCTTTTTTTTTCCTTCATTTCATTTTTTCCTAAGTTTTGAATTCGAGCAGAAGCCGCCAAGTGTCACTTTCTGAAACACGGTGCTGGCCAACTGGCATCGTCTGAGACCCTTTTCATAACTTTCAAGAACGTCATGGAATGTGCCATGTATCCAATAGTAGCTAAGCAAAATGCACCACGTGTTGGCATCCATGTCTCATATTGGTACCCATGTTTCATCTACTTTTTGGCGAAAGGGTTTCAATAAGCTAAGCAGTAGGTTCATGCGGAAGGCACTAGGTGGCAGTCACAGAAGGCCCTGGACTACTTTTTGAAGGAAGGCAGAAGTCACCACATGTCAACATCTAAGAGGTAGTCTATTCAATTCTTGGGTTCAATGCCTTGGTTCAATGTTTTTGGTTTAATACCTCAATTAATATGTAAATGGCGTGTAGTGTTGAACCGTTGAACCATTGAACCATTTTGGTTCATTAGGTAGTTCAAGGGAGTGTCCCAAAAACCAAAGGGGTCAAGTACCTTTTTGGAAGGCAAAAAGGAATTATTTCAATTTTTTTAAGTGCTAAAGAGTAGTGGAGGTTTCCAAGTGTCACTTTTTGGGCCCCTTTCTACTCCATTCCTAAATAAAGTGGAGGCTACCACATACCCTTAGCTAAAACAATTGAAGACACCACGTATCTTCCCCAAAGCTACAGAGGCTGCCACATGTCAACTTCTAAGAGATCATCTTCAAGCTTCATTGCCAAATAAAATGGTGGTGGGTCTCAGGTGTTATTTCAAGGGTCTACAAAAGCTGCCATGTGTCACCATCTATAGAAGCCTAGTATGTGCCTCAGATAATCTACAATATAGCTAAAAGAGAAGTGGAAAAAGGCACGTGTCTTTGATAAATTAGGCAAAAAGTGTCAAGTGTCATTCTTTGGTGCCTTCTAAGTAATATGGAGAATTTTAGGAAATTGACTAAGTGTCCTCTCCCATTTCAATAGAACAGAGTGTTTTGTGTATCTGTTATAGCTGCGAGATGGAGGGAAACTCAGTGGGAGTTATTCTTGGTAGATGGAATAGTTCACTAGGTATATTTTTGGAGCCTATAAACATTAAAAGGGCCATCTGTTTGTCCCTTGTAAATAGAGGTAAAATGGATAGTTAAGTGGCTAAGCAGGTGATGGAATGAGAAATTGAGGCACAGAAGGAGGTAATAGACATGAATCAACATGCCGCAGTTAGAGTAGCCACCCCACTCTAGCATGGCCCTTCCTGATAAGACCAGGATACATCCAAGGCATTGAAAGCACCATTTTTTTGTCCCCTATGAGTTAAGAGTGGAGTAGAATTGCATGGGAAAAGGGATGATGGAACAAGACATCTGAGGCTATAAAAGGAGAGATTTCGATTGTAAAAAGGGGGGGATTCTATAGTTTAGACTTTCTAGAGTTGGTGACCAAGTAGTATCATTTGCTTTTGTCTCATTTTATTGAGCTGTAAAGTTGATGTAACTGTGCATGTTTCTGTGCCTTTTATGTGGCTGAATGAATTAAGAAGATTGAACTCTATGCCTTGGTTGATATTATCTGTCATTTGCAAAAGTAGTCTAGACTGTAGATTTTATAGAGTTGTGATTAGGAATGTCATTTTCTTTTATCTCATTTTATTGAGTCGGAAGTTCTACATAAGTGTACATGTTTTTTACACCTCTTATGTGATTGGAAGATTCTTACAAGAAGATTGAACACTATGCCTTTGTTGACATTTTCTGTATCTCAGCAAAAGAAGCCTCTATTATGAGCCTCTATTTCTATTATTTTGATCTTTTACATTGATCATGCACTTGTCTCCTCTTAAATGTAATTGAATCTTATATATAGTCTCACTGTGCTCAAATTAGGATCAGGGTTACACGTAGGCGCATCACCATAGTTAGGTTTCAATTCTTGCATTTGAATTTCTATTTAATTTCCTATCCATTTTCCCCCAACACTTGATACAAAAGAAGAGACCAACTTCTCTAAAATTTGGAGGTTGTTTCAAGCCACAATATCCCATAACTTGAAACTTCCCATTGTTGTTGATTAGAATCAAGTGCAATTTTAACCATCAACAATTTTTGGCACACCCGGTGGGACCAATCTTTCAAGGAGTTGAAGAATTTTTGGTGTGTTCTTCGGCTAACTAGCCTTTAGAGGTTTTTATTTTATCAACACCAATGGTGACTCTGAGTCAAATTAGTTGATTAAGCAGTCCTGGTATCATCAAGAAATCACCATTTGGTATGTATAATTCTGTTACTCATAGCTATGAGTCTTATTCTCCTTCATATATTTTTAATCAAGATCAAGTTTCTCCTAAAATCACAGATGCATATGGTTATGAGTTTTTCCCTTCATAGGTTTGATATGACCATCCTCAGCCTTGTCATGAGCTATACTAGTCTTATGCCCAATCTCCCCAATATGTCACATCCCATGCTCAACCTAATCTCATTTCCACCTTCCAAAAAGCATTACTGGGATATAAAAAGTATGTATTGGAGCTTGAAAATAGAAGGGGATGTGGCCAAGAAATTCCTAATCATATCATCTATCAAGTAAGAAATGTAATAGATCTGATTAAAAGTGAATGGGATCCCATTGAAAGAGAAAATTGGCAAAGGCTTACATATGAGATGCTGGATGCATGTGGCTTGATTTCAATTTTAGAAGAGAATCTGAGCATTCATGAGAGACAGCCTTACCAAGTATATCAACTTGCATATCCACCACCACAAATTCCATATCAGACATATGCCACCCCTGTTCATGAGCCAAATCAAACCTGTTAAGGTTATTTCCCCAATAATGCCAAGTCTATGTTAGCAACAAGGGAAGAGGAATCCAAACCCTCATTTTCCCTTCAAGTCCCTTCCACCCTTCCTTAAGAAGTTTCTTGTTTTTCATCACAGCCTTCTTCTTTATCCCTTTTCAAAGAAGAATATATTTTGGAGGAAGCAAATGAGCATGCAGATGAGTGCGCTCAATTGATGGCTAGTCAAGAGGATTTCATAGGTACAAATAAAGATGAAATCACCATAGGTACCCCCTTTGATGAACAAGAGGACAAGTCACAAGCTTTTTTCTTAACCTCTGATGAGGAAGAGATCATTTTTGACTTTTTCCTCACTTTGTAAGAAGATATGGAGGAGCATGGACACTTCCTTGATCAAGTCATTGAGACAGGTGACATTATTCTTCAAGAAGGCTATGAACTGGCCAAATGTGGAGAAGACAACATTAAGACTCAACTGAGTATACAGAGGGGATGCTAGCTTTCAAATTTATCCTTTCAAGAAGTTGAAGTCATCAAGGAGCATGATGATGCAATGGAACCCAAAAATGAGGCAGAAGGAGATAAGATAAAAGATGATGGATATCAAAAGGCACAGAGTGGAGAACCAATAACCATTGATTTCTTGATGAGACATGATAGCATGAAGAACCAGTATTTGAAAAGCTTTCAAGAACAAGAAGAGCCTATGGATGTCAAAAGCATGTTTGACTCAGACTCACTCAAATGCAGGAAAATTTGTGTGGCCTGCACAGAGGACATTTCACCAAAGATATATCAGTTTCAATCACTTGTATGGAAACATAAGTTGGATTGTCATAAAGAAGACGTTAGAAATTTTGTTTTTAATCTAGAGGGAGATAAGGATGCTTAATTAATGTAGTTAGGTAGTTTACCATTCCCGCATTGTTTTTGTTTCCCATTGTTGTTTTCCCACTTTCCTTTTAAATAAGTGTTTTAAACATAGATTTGGTGGCTTAGAAAGTTTTTTAATTCCTCAAAAATTTTGCCACATTAAGTGCTTCCTAAATATTTTAAAATCTCTAAGGTACCTTATGCCGCAACTTGCACATCGTGTCTACCTCACCATTCCTCGAATATTGAGTAGGATCTATTAACGGTCATCCAAATTTAATGTTATTTAAGACTTGATAGGTCCATAAATATCTCTTAGCAAGATTTAAAGTTTACAAATTCTCAAGCATTCCTGCACTTGCAAAAATATCCTACTCATTGCGATTGTTAGCGCCTAGTAAAACTTGCTTTAGTAAGCATGTTTCTATCTTGCACAAGGTTCATACCAAGTATTACATAAAAGATATAGAGATGGCGAGAACATCATCTTCAAAACAAGGAGCTAGGACACCTGGATCTCTTGATAGGTTGTTGGCTAGTAAATCATATGCTGTAGCTCTTGTGCAACTGTTGAGAACCTATCGAAGAACTAGAATCCTGGGAGTTGGTCAAGCCAGTGACCCATCAAAAGTAAAATATTATGCAGATGGAATCATAGACCTGATCTTGTAAAAAACTAGTAGCAAGAATCTTAGAGAAGGGGCACACTAAAGGTATCTTCAAAGAGCTAGAGCAGGGAAATACAAGACATTTGAAATGAGGATATGGACCTCACAACTGGCTCAATTCATTGTCCTAGCCATGCATCCATTCCCTAATTTGATTGAATTATGCATAGACTTGCTCCATGCACCATCTTGCACCATTCAATAGGGTCTCTTCATTCTACAAATCACACCACAAGCTAACAGGGACATGTTAGCCCTACATTATGACCATACCACTACACTCCCCACTATTGATAGGATGCAGAGAATGTGGGTGAACGTCAACACTCAGACAAGGTTTTTAAGGTCTGAGTTACAAGTGGCCAATGGTGATACTATGGTACCCATGCTCCGTGCACCAAGAGCTCAGTTCATGCCAGCTAGCCAAGACGCACTGTCAATGATGGATCTCATCTTTAGCATGAAGGATGACATGGTGGCATATGCAAAACAAATGGCCATCCTTTTCAGGATGAAGACAATCGACAGGATGTAGAAGTATCGACTTGACTTCTCAGAGCACATCACCTTTTCAATAGTGGAACAACTGACCCAATTCAGATCAAAAGGGGTGTTCAGGTATTGCTCTTATTTTTTTCATCTCATATTGTATTAGAACCTTGACCTTTTCACCTAACATATGGATCTAAACATATATGACCTAGCTTTTGACCCCCAAAGGACCATTCTTGTGTCTGCATGGACACATGTTTTATCGAGAACTAGTGACCTATATAATTGTTGGGAACTATTTGTTACCCCCATTATTCATTGCCTTAGCCTTGAACCTATCATAAATAGGTTATTTCTAAGTGTTTCAAACCTCTTGGTCAGTTATCCAATCTCATGTGACTTCTATTTTGGGTCCCACCACATGATCATAAGGGTTCATGGTTTCTGTGGGGAACCAGTGTTGCTACCAAAGACTTTAACTCTTAGTTTGGCATTCTTGGAAGTCACCAGGTAGGTGTCAGTAGTTGACAATGAGTATGGCTCTGAGAAGAAGAAGAGAAAAATGTACAATCTCTAGTGGATGGTAGACAACATGAGCTTAGAAGCTAGAGATGCTGAGGCTATGTTGCTAAGAAAGCTAGCCTTCCTGGGGTTCCTATTAGTCAAAGACAAATGGGTTTATGATCCAAGTGATTACATAGCTTCTTGGGTAAGCACCAATGGGCTTGGGGCTAGGATTGCACATGAAGGCTGCCCTTTTTGGGAAACCAAAAAAAAACCCTACAGAAGATGCTCTTGGTCTTTATGTTGAATTGATAGATTTGCCCTAGCCACAGAATAGGCCATAGGAAACCTTCTATGATAAGTAGAGGGATTATGATCCCAAAGTTAGGATGACTTTTGGTTTGAGAAGAACGTTGAAGAATAAAGATTGAGATGCAAAGAAGATTAAGGCCTATTGGAAATATAGGTAGGAAATTTCTCAAACCACCCACACTTTTGGAAGTGTGGATTCAAATGAAAGATGGGAGGAAATATGGGATGAGTGTCATCCCTCCCCTAAATCTAGCCTAGAAACAAGTCAATTTTTGACACTCGGTATAGGGTAGGAAGCTAGAGTGGGACCAAGCCAGCAACCATAGGCTTTAGAGTAAGCTGCAGCTACAATCACTATATCAACTTGGCCCCAGCCTCTTAGCATCATGGAACAACAAAGGAGTGTGGTGTCTTCACCACCAAAAGCTTCCCCATCATTGAAAGTTATTGAAGTCCCTAGTTCTCCACAAACACCATTGGCAACAACAAAAGTGGAAGGGAAGTAGACGTAGCTAGAGTTGGAGACATCCAAGAAGAGAAAGAGGGTGCAGTTCTAAATAGATTCAAAGGAGGAAGAAGAACCTTCATAGTGCCAAGTGTAGAGCACTATAATTCCACCTCAATTAAATATTACTCCTCCTCCTCCCTCTCAGTATTTTCCTTTCCTTGTCGGCATGATGCCTCCACCTAGCTAAATGACACCTCCTATCACCTCTGCCATCCCCATTTTGCAATTCACCCCATCCTTGATGCCTCAAGCCTTAACATTACCCTATTTCTACCCTTATGCTCCCAAGAAATCTTTCCCTCAAATTTCCCATAACCAACCACTGGATATTCAATATGGCCTGCCATAGGGATATCCTTTTGTGGGAGAACACATTGCATCCTCTTCCACCTTTTAGATGCAGGCCGATGCTGCTAGGAAGGTAAGAGAAGCTCGGATGGAGAAAAAGAAAACTAAAGAGAATAAATCATTAGCTACCCCACACCTACGATCACAATTTGACCCTATTCAGTAGTAACTAACAGTGACCCATTTGTCACCCAACATCATCAAGCTGAGCGAGCAGATGCAACTAGAGGATTATACAATGAACGTAGTGGCCATTGATATGTCCTTGTTTAGGCCCCAGGATAGAGTTGAGCTATTGATAAAATCCATTTCTATAGTCACAGAAGATTATTTGAAAACATCAAGAAGACTACAGAAGATGGAGGCTAATTTGGCTAAAGAAAAGGCAAACTATAGCAGTTTAGCTAAAGAAATGAATAAGAAAGATAATGAAATAGCAAGTCTGAATAAACAGTTACAAGATACTATTTCCCTCAGATTCAATGGGCAGTCTAGGCCCAAAATGATTCATTAAAAGTAGAACTAACACATGCAAAGGATGTTGTAATGACCCTTAGGTGAGAGAAAGTAGCATTGTAGGGAAGATTCGAAGGACATCAGCTACAAGTTACTCAATTACAGTAAAAGCTGCTAGATGAACAAAACAATACTACAACTTTTCAAGCCTAGTTCCAAGTAGAGTAGTAGAAAGTGGCATAACTAATGCTAGAACTGGCTAATAAGCCAAAAGGTGTCAAAGTGATAAAAATGGTAAAGGAGCTCTATGAATCAATTTGGAAAAGAATCTCCTCAGAGATTATTCAGCTCAATCCATCTCTCACCTTCCTGCTTAACGCATAGTAATTATGTGAAAAGGTGATAGATTTAGTGAAAAACACTCTAGCTACAGTCTTCAATAGAGTCATGGAATCCCAAAACTTGTTACAAAAGCTCTATAATGCAACAAATGTGACACTGGCAGCCATGGGGATCACTAATAGAATGGTCACTACAAAATGAGTCAATGAGGTGCTCAGTTGCAATTCCATAGCCAACAGTTGTAAAGAGTTTCTACAAGTCATGAAAGAAGGCATCAACAAGATGAGACAATGTATTGAAGATCTAGTGCAACTAGGTCTTCCTTCTCCATTTCTAGACACCAACATGGTGCTAATGGTTGATCAAATTGAACCATTGTTGCTGGCCAAATAGAAGGATCAAATAGTTTTCCAGGACCTGTGGGATGATTCCTCAGTCTCAAAAGTCAAACCTGTTCTGGTTCTTATTTCTCAGATGGAATTCAAACTAAAATCTATAGTCTAGATTTTACAATTTTTTTTACACAAGGATATCATTAACCTTGATCTATCTTTCATTGAATTGTAGAACAAGCAAGGGTTATCTGACCATGAATGGTCCACTACTAGACAACACTTTTGAAGCTGTAAAATTTTGAAATTTTGACAGAGTGGGAGTTGTGTTTCTTTTTGAGTAGGCTAAAAAGTCTTGGGGGTCACCAATAACTATAGAGTAAATTTTTACTCTACATTTCATTTAAATTTTTCAGTCACGCACTACAATTTTGGTTCTTACATACCTTGGTCATGGTGGTAGAGTTTTGGAGCAGAGCGCGAGTTTATTTTTTGTCTAAGTGTAAAAGTGTAGTGGAAGCTACCAAGTGGCATAATCTGAGCATGGGTTCTATTTCCTATTTTTTTTGTTTCCTTCATTTCATTTTTGCCTAGGTGTTGAATTTGAGTGGAAGTCACCAAGTGTCACTCTTAGAAACACGGTGTTGGTTAGTTGGCATCGTCTGAGACCCTTTTCATAACTTTCAAGAAGGCTACAAAATGTGCCATGTATCTAATAGTAGATAAGTGGAATGCAACACATGTTGGCATCTACGTCTCATATCGGTACCCACATTTCATCTACTTTTTGGTGACAGGGTTTCAATAAGCTAAGCAATAGGATCATGTAGAAGGCACCAGGTGGCAGTCACGAAAGGCCTTGGACTACTTTTTGAAGGAAGGCAAAAGTCACCACATGTCAGCATCTGAGAGATAGTCTATTCAATGCCTAGGTTTAATGCCTTGGTTCAATGTTTTTGGTTCAATACCTTGATTAATGTGTAAATGGCATGCAATGTTGAACCATTGAACCATTTTGGTTCATTAGGCAGTTCAAGGGAGTGTCCCAAAAACCAAAGGGGTCAAGTAGATTTCTGAAAGGCAGAAAGGCATTATTTCAATTTGTTTAAGTGATAAAGAGTAGCAGAGGTCACCAAGTGTCACTTTTTGGGAGGTCACCACATACCCTTTCTACTCCATTCCCACTTAAAGTGGAGGTCACCACATACCCTTAGCTAAAACAACTAAAGATGCCATGTATCTTCCCCAAAGCCATGGAGGTTGCCACGTGTCAACTTCTAAGAGATCATCTTCAAGCTTCATTGCTGAATAAAATGGTGGTGGGTCCCATGTGTTATTTCAAGGGTCTATGGAAGCTACCATGTGTCACCATCTGTCGAAGCCTAGTATGTGCCTCAGATAATTCTACAACATAGCTAAAAGAGAAGTAGAGAAAGGCGTGTGTCTTTGATAAATCAGGCAGAAAGTGCCAAGTTTCATTCTCCAGTGCCTTCTAAGTAATAGGGAGAATTTTAGGAAATTGACTAAGTGTCCTCTCTTGCTTCAACAGAATAGAGTGTTTTGTGTATCTATTACAGTTGTGAGATGGAGGGAAACTCAATGGGAGTTATTCCTGGTAGATGGAACAGTTCACTGGGTAGATTTTTGGAGCCTATAGACATTAAAAGGGCTGTCTATTTGTCCCCTGTAAGTGGAGGTAAAATGGACAATTAAGCAGCTAAGTAGGTGACGAAATGAGAAATTCAAGCATGGAAAGAGGTACTAGACATGAATCGACATATTATAGTTAGGGTAGCTGCCCCGCTCCAGCATGGCCCTTCCTGATAAGACCAAGATACATCCAATGCATTGAAAGCGCTATCTGTTTGTCCCTTATGAGTTAAGGGTAGAGTAGAATTTTGTGGGAAAAGGGATGATGTAACAAGACATCTGAGGCTATAAAAGGAGAGATATCGATTATAAAAAGGGGGGATTCTATAGTTTAGACTTTCTAGAGTTGGTGACCAAGTAGTATCGTTTGCTTTTATCGCATTTTCTTGAGTTGTAAAGTTGATGTAATTGTGCATGTTTATGTGCCTTTTATGTGGCTAAATGAATTAATAATATTGAAATCTATGCCTTAGTTGATATTATTTGTGTCATTTGCAAAAGTAGTCTAGACTGTAGATTTTCTAGAGTTGTGATTAGGAATTTCATTTGCTTTTGTCTCGTTTTCTTCAGTCAGAAGTTATACATAATTGTACGTGTTTTCTATACCTCTTATGTGATTGGAATATTCTTACAATAAGATTGAACACTATGCCTTTGTTGACATTTTCCATATCTCAGCAAAAGAAGCCTCTGTTATGAGCCTCTATTTCTATTATTTCAATCTTTTACATTGATCATGCACTTGTCTACTCTTAAATGCAATTGAATCCTATATATAGTCTCACTATGCTCAATTTAGGATCAGGATTACACTCAGGTGCATCACCATTGTTAGGTTTCAATTCTTGCATTTGTGTTTTTGTTTAATTTCCTATCCCTTTTCCCCTAACACTTGATACAAAAGACGAGACCAGCTTCTCTAAAATCTGGAGGTTGTTTCAAGCCGCAATATCCCACAGCTTGAAACTTCCCATTATTTTTTATTAGAATCAAGCACAATTTTAACCATCAACAATTACATTATCCCTAACTTGGTTTATTAATTTATCTAAATTTTGGTTCAAGTCATCAAACTAAATAGCCTCTATAGATCACAAGTAGCCCATAGTGTCCCTAAGCCTTTTATCCTTCTAGTTGTTTGCTTAAGTATCCTATGTATCCCCCTACCAAACCTTAGTGGCTCTATTTAGATTCTTGGAGCTACATTTTGGCATTTATGGTGGGAACCCACATATGGTCTCATACTAATTCTAGACTATTTAGAACTCTATTAGCTAAATCCCCTCTATTAGCCATTAGGATTTACTTTCAGTTGTGTTTTGGCTCTTGCCCTAGTTGTTTCATCCTTATTTGGTTTTTTTTCCATCTCCCCATGGGGTATTCAATAATATACCTATTTTGTTGTCTTTTTAATTTTTATTACTTCACCACCTCCATGGCTAGCCTCCCACCTCTAAGATGCTCTTATTTCCATGTTTAGGGTCTTAACCCTGAGTTCACTCATGAATAGGATATAATAAAAATGGAATGACATAGAACCCATAGGGTCTTTGACATGTATTTACCTCAGGACCAAGTCTTGCCAATATCCCATCAAGAACTATATTTACAAGTGTAAAAAAAATGGACTCGATCTAATTTCCACTAGTCCAATATTCACTCATTTTAAGAGGATTCCCATTAGCCTCAAACTAATTTTTATTCACCCATTCAATGTGATGATGACCCCATTTCATGATCAAGGCCTAATGATATACACACAATCATCGATGATTATCATAGTTTGATTCAAGTGAATTAAGAGCATCATTATCCCCCTAGGAGTAGATGGTGTGCTTATTTTGGAGATAAAAATCACATCCACTCTAGTTTATATGCCTCAACAAATTTCACCCAATTCCCTCACCTCTTTTTTAGTGAAAGAATATATGGTAAGAACCCCTTCATGTTCATGTTGAGAGACATAGGCATCCTAACTTGATAAGGCATCCACACCACATGGAGTCCTCCCATCCTCCTAGAACTTCCTTTAGATTTTTAGATGATCACATTAATTTTGATTATCACTTATAGACTAGAGACCCATGGGATATGTATCCTAAACATTAATGCCCTTATATAAAATATCTTCTTATGACACATGGCAAATATCATGGAGACCTATGTTAGCATGACTATTTTCATGAGCATGCTATGTCATCTAATTTTCACCTTAGGGAATGACACCTATCCTATGGTCAAACTCCACCCTGTGATTGATACAATTTCCATCATGAGTGTATTCTATTTAGGAGTCACCTCAGTATTATTACCTCCATAATTAAGGTTGTGATGAGTCCTACTAGCATAAGTAACATCATAACCTCCATGATCTTCCTTAGGTAGATTATCACCAACCTGATATCAACTATACCTATGAGGATTTCTATAGGAATCCTCTATCCCCTTAGGTGAATGTTATCCCCTTCTTACTCCAATCCTCAAATTTCCTAGGTTAAATGGGACTTTATACATTATTCCCATGGAGTATATCATGAAATTTATGATGGTATGTATGGATTGGGAATAGGATGAAGGCATGACGTTAAAGATATTCACTTGGTCTCTATAAGATAAATCTCTTATTTGGTTATAGAATCTCTTTCTAGATTCTAATTCCTTTTGAATAAGTTCCTCTAGTACTTCAATATTTATAGAAAATTTAACCTTGACATCTAGTCACTTACCTTCATAGCATATTCCAAAGGTGAGTCAAACTTTGACTTTCTATATAGGTGGTGTTTATCCATCCATACATGTAGGACAAAGTTCTTAGATGATCATATTTATGATTTTTTCATGTAAGCATTGATGTAAGAGGTCCACATTGAGGTCCTTAAGCATGAACCCACTTCTTATAATAAGTTATTAATGAATGTTTGAAGATTGAGGTCTTTGAGTTATGTGTAAGAATTCTCTTTATGTTGACCCAAAATTCATCCTCTTCGTGCGATTGCAATTGTAATGTGACTAGTAATGGTGTTACTCATTACTCTATGAAGATGAAGGATAAGAAGGATGGATGTAAGTTCAATGATCTAAGTAATAATTCAAGTGAAAATAAGGCCCCTAAAATGAGCACTATGAAACCATAGATGGTGTTCCTTTATGATGCTTCCAAGTTTTGAAATTTCTATTAGATGAAGGGACACAATGATAATAATTATACCACCTAAAAGTCTGGTGCTAAGACCTTTCCACCCCCACATAATTCTCCACTTATAGAACCTAACTAAAAATTTAGTGTGTTCAAGGAGCCTCTACTTAACCATGACAAGGAAAAGAAGAAAAATAATAAGAATAATAAAGCCAAGGCTAAGACCCATCATTATTCCTATTTCTCTTCTACCTCTTTATATTCCTCTTCTCTAGTTAACCCAAAAGGGAAGGCCAAGCATGAGAGTAGTAAATTCATTATTTTTATTGACATAGCCTCTACTGGGTATGAGTGCTTTATCAACACATGATCAAGTTAGGATCCTGACCTCATTAGATATTCTAATGGCATGGGGATTTTGCACATCCCATAGAGGTAAGGAAACCCAAATTTAAATTTAAATTTTGACATAACACCACTCCCTAAGCTAGACAACATACATACTCCATCATAGAAGAGTTATAAGGGCTCTCAGTTGGAATTTCCATTTGGGACCTTCTTCACCTTTTCCCTAAGCAAAGGTGACTCATCTTTGATGAGCTTGGCCTCTCTCATGAGGTTTTGCTATGGGATGAGGGTTTAATATCTTAGTTGATGATTTTCATGTCAACAGATGAATTTTTGATGAAGGAGCCACATTAAACAACATTCTCCTATGTGTGTTCAACAAGATTGGGATTAGTCAGAAGAAGATTTCTGATTTTGCCATAACCATGTTGGTTTCAATAAATACATGGTTGTGCTAGTAGGAAATGTGAAGCTTTAGGTCAATTTTGGCCTCAAGATAGTTAGGATTTATTTTTGTGTGTTATACTTGTATCTCTCATACAACATGATCCTTGGTCATCCTTAGACCACTGATATTCAAGCTATCATATAGATAACAATTTGTAGGGTCTAGGTCATGCATGAAGGTGAGGTTCACACCATGGAGGCTGACCCAGATCCCTAAGAATTGATTTATGCATAGATAAATCCCTCTGGTGAGGTTTTAGTTATCTCCTCATGGGTCCCTATGGACTCCTACAAGGCCTCTACCTTTAAACCTTGCTTTCTCAAGGATGAACATTTTGATTAGACTGAGTATCAATCAATTTTCACTACTTTAGAGTCTGGCATGAATTTTCCAACTCCCCCTCTTACTCTATAATTCTAGGTTAGTTCTTACCTTCTTAGAAACCTCTTTTAGGAGTCTCCCTAAACATTTAGCTTCCCCTATTATCATAATTTTCCCATTAGAGTATCAACTCTCTCAATGTGTCTCCTATGGAGGTTGCTAGAATTGTTGAGTTAAATCTTGAGTGTTATTTCATTCATGTTATGGCATAGAACCTATTCAAGGAGATAATGATGTACATAAAGATTATGAAATCTTGTTTCAAGTATCACCATCTTCCCAATCACTTAGGTTTAGAGATTTCTCTCTATGATGGTCTAATCACTGACATCCCCATAGTGCATGTCATGTTGGTTGAGCCTAAGGAATTAGACCAACTACTCTCTCTTGCACTTGAGTGTTTTGAGGAAGGTAATGATATTGATATTGAAGTGTAAGTGTGTGTGTGTGTGTCTATACACACACACACACACATATACATATATATATATATATATATACATATACATATATATATATACACATATACATATATATATATATATATATATACACATACATACACACACACACACACACACACATATATATATACATATACATATACATATATATATATATATATATATATACATATACATACATACATACATACATACATACATATATATATATATACACACACACATATACATATGTATATACATATATATGTATATATATATATACATACATAAATATATACATATATATATACATATATATATATATATACATATATATATATATATATACATATATATGTATATATATATATATATATATATATATATACATACATACATACATACATGTGTGTGTGTGTGTGTGTGTGTGTGTGTGTGTGTGTGTGAACTTTGGTACCCCTATGAGGCCAAAGATCATTAAGGTTAGTGATATCCTTACTGAAAAGGAATGCGAGGTCTTGGTTACCCTTTTGCATGAATTTTTGGATGCATTTGCTTGGGAATATGTCAATATACAAGGCATGGACCCTAATTTCATTATACATAACCTATTTACAGATGGTGCAGCCTTCTAAATTCACCAAAAAAAATTATTGATAGCAGTCAAAGTCTCCTAGTTAGTCAAGGCTGAAATAAAAAAATTCATCTGAGTCAGTTTCATTACCACCATTAACTACCCTTAATGGGTTGCCAACACCATCCCTATCCTCAAGAAGAATGGGGCTATTTTCATTTGCATCAAATTTGAGACCTCAATTTGGATTGTCCAAAGGATAAATTTCCCACTCTTTTTATATACAAAATTATAAACTCCACAACTAATTTTGAGATCATGTCTCTCATAGATAGGTTCTCAGAGTACAATCAAATCTAGATTGCACCTAAGGACCAACATAAGATGATATTCACTACACCATGGGGTACCTTTTGTTAATCCATCATGATTTTTAGTATGAACACTAGGGCCACATATCAACATGCCATGACCCACTTTTTTCATGACCTCATCCAAAATATTATGTAATGCTCTGTTGATGACTTCCTTGATAAATCCTATAAGTGGGATGAGCATGTGCAAGAAATAAAGATAATATTTGAGAATCATAGGGAGTATCACATAAGACTCAACCTTTATAAGTGTATTTTTGACATATCAATTGGAAATCTCCTTGTCTTCCTCATTTTACAATGAGGCATCGAAGTGGATCTTGAGAATATTAAATCGATCCTTAAGATGCCTCCCCCTAAATCCTCATGTAATTACAATCTTTCCTCAGAAGACTCAACTTACTTAGAAATTTATGTTAGAATTACAATCACTGAGGGAGGGTGAATTAGTGATGTAAGCAAATCAACTTCAATTCCAATCCTTCAAACTCTTAATCATTTAACATAAGCATTCATGAAGTATATAAACCATTCATTGTAATTAACAAAGAAAAACATGAAAGATCAAAGCACATAACACATGAACTATGTGGGAAAACCTCATGGGGGATAAAACCCACTCTTAATCCTATAAACAAATGGACTAAAATCTTATAATAGATCACAAACAAGAGACTATAGTGAAGCACCCACTTCATAAGGAGCACCATCCCCTAAACATGGGCAAGCACCCACTTACCCTAGATGTTGAGCACCAACACAACACCTCCTGATATCAAAATTTACAAAACTATTATTTTATTCCAATATAATGGAAAAATAGTGAATCAAAACTCTCTTAAACCCTTCACACTTTCTCAAGCCTTTACACACAAGCAATGCATCCAAAACAACATTTTGGATCACTCTAAACCTTTTCACTAATCCTCAATCATCAACCCTAAAAAACACTACTAAAACATCAAAAACATTACCAATAGGTCAAAAACATATCCCTCACATTTATCTACTCTTCAATCCATCCACCAAGCTTACTCACACTTCTCTTTTCTTCACACATTCACACTAGAAACCTTCATCTTTAAATTTTTTTCTTTATAAAGTGTATATGATCACCACCTTCTTGGTCAGCCATAAGACATTCCTTAAACCTTAAGGCTTCTATCCCACTTATAAAAAATATAAACACCACATTCATAGGTTAACCATAGCTTTTATAGATCACCCTTAAGCAACAACACTTTCAATTAGGCCTAAATAGCCCTTTTAGGTCCATGAAGACCTATTCATCCTTTTAACACTTCACCAAGCAAAAATAGAAACATAAGACCACTTCAAATCACATAAGTCCATGACACATGAAACCTAAGACATCCTCAAGTTATTATGTTCATCACTACACACCTATTCATATGCAAAACCTATCAATCATTTGCCTTGTACATGAAAACATCATGAATAAATAAACAATCAACTTCCAAACAATGGTTCATACTAAATATAGATTGGTCGAACCTCCAAAATACATATAGATTATCATCAAGGAGTCTAAACCATTGTCCAATAGATAATTCACTATAAAACATCCAAAAACCATCAATAAAAACTAAAACATCCTTCTTAAGTCACTTATAGAAGAAAGTCAAACCCTCAGTCAACTTTAACCATAATAAATGCAATTATACAAATATTCAAACCTCCAAATCAATTTTCAAGGATTGTGCTTGAAGTTATCTACCACTTTTATTTTTAATCCATCATCAAATTCATCTATGATAAAAATTTATAGGAAAAACATTTTAGACTATTTTTCCTTTGTAAATTCAAATATTTGAATTCCAACAGTCACTAAAAATACAAATTTGACTATGGAAAATGATGAAAATAACATGGGAGAGAAACTTTAAACTATCATAACTTTTTATATACATTATTTCACAGTATGAAATTTGAAAAACATGTTATAGGCAAAAAACTAAATACACCTATTTATTTACTTTCTTATGACACCTTCACATGTGTAAATTCTAATGTCATCAATCTGCTTACTCAAAAAACTCTGCCAAGATGACTAGGATAACCTAGACCCTCACAAGACTACTCATATGGATTGCTTTCACTTCCAAAAGTACACTAAACACTCATTACATACCATATGACCCCTCAAACATGGTCAACACATCATCAACATCCATCATCTTGCCTAACCAAGCAAACACTGCAAGGTTCATGCATGATCACTAAAGCACACTTTTTCATTGACCTACTAGCATACTTGACACCTCATGAATACTATTGGACACCTTGGATACATATTTTATAATAAATCAACAATATCCTAATTTTGCATTTATTTTAACACTTGTAAACACTAATACAAAGTTATGTGCATACTATTTCTCCTTCTATAAATACTTTCTCCCCTTTTGAAATAATGACAAAGTGGGATTACCTAATAATATTGAGAACCTATAAATGTTTTCAAATCCAAAATCAAGAATGGAAATCCTCTAGAGATCATATAAAATCCCCCTATCACTATACATACCATTTCTTACCATGACTACCTCAAACCTGCTCATTAACAACACTCTTCTTTGACCATGCACTATTATATAAAGAAGTAATGAATAATATCAAGAAAATGGGATTGATCACACCTTAATAAAACTAATAATAACTCCCCCTAAGTCACCTAAAATTAGGCACCCCTTGAGCACCTCCAAACCATCTCTAACCATGATGAAACTTCATAGTTGTCTTCAAATTTTCTCTCACAAGCCAACTCTATGATCACTAATAGATGTTTAAGCTATTATTCAAACATGAAAGATGATAACAATATACTAAAAACTCATATGATAACAATCATACCTTTTTATTTTGGATAAAACGACCAAAAAATCCATTTGAATCAACTAGCCTTGTCTAGAGACCTAATAGCATTACCTAAACCTTATAGAGCCCATAAATTTATGTGTAGAGACCTTCGTGACTTGAAATTCCATATTTGATGCACACTCATATTCCTCATTATGCATGCAAATTTTCATCATCCAAATTTTCATCTACACCACAACTCTTTAACAAACTAACCTGTTAATTACCCCTCTATTTACACAAATGCTAAACCATACACTTACAGATGACTTTTTGAGCACCCATTTGGCCATTTCAATAGATTAAGTATCCTTAGACCTAAAATACTTTGGGAAGGTCATTAACCCACATGGGCTAAAACATTAGGGCATCAAAGAGAAATGTGGTCAACTTACCATCTTACAATGAATTTTATCTCCTAAAACTTCTCTCACTCTTAGAGGTCATCAATTAACACTACTAGACCAATTATTGAGGACTGAATCCTTGAGCAACCCATATAACTATGAACATGGTTTTTGTCTAGCTAGCCCTTAAGCAAAAACTATCATACCCAAGAGGCATAAAAATTATTCAACTTGCCCTTAAGAGGCCTTAAAATCTTGAAACTACCTAGAACACACTTGTATGAGGTGAACACACATTTATATGCCACAAAGTCATCTTGAACACTCACCAATCTTCATTTAACACCTAGGAAGCTCATGACTATGCCTATAAACCCTATGTATACCCCTGCCACTATGCCAAAACACCTCCAAATGATCATGTGATAAATATCACACCTTTAAGGCACATTTTTCAATTAGACACATCAAATACAACTATCCTCAACCTTTGGTTATCTTCATAGATATCAAAAACACCAATTTTGCATGATGAGCTCTCATTAGGCAATGAATACTGAGCAAAATGGTCAAACTGAACAAATGGTCATGAATGGTTCTTATGACCAATTTAACACATCTAAACATATAAAATACACTTGGAAAAGTAATCTCCACACTCCAAATAAATCTTACCTTCATTCTTCATGATTTGACCAATTAAACCAAGCTTCACATATTGACTAAAACTTGCCTTTAAGACTAATGTCCTTGAATAGATTTCTTGAAGATTTTCATCACTAACCTCTGGAGCAAGCTCATGAACTTATTAATCCCTCTTAATTATTGACCTTATATGATCAATACAAGGATTGGAAACATAACATCATCAATTTAATACCATAAATGCATTGGTCTTAAAGACCAATCAACAACTCTTCATACTTCTGTACTGATTATAGCCTCTTATACATCACCTAGATCACACACACTTGCATATACATATGAAATATGTCTCCTAAGAAACATAGGTAGAGACATCCACTTGTCATATAAAGACTAAAGGTCCCAAGACTTAGGATAATCCTACATCTCCATGCTCTCACTTAGCTTGCAATCATGCCTCATCATCAAATTGACTTTGAATGAGTCCTTAACTTCATTCTTTCCTTCAAACTTAGAATCTTTCTTGATTATTTTATCTACTTGGGTAGATAAGACTTTCTCCTTAACATTTGAACTTTTACCCTATTCTATCATGACAAACAATCCATTTTGAACCTATTTTTCATTCACCTCCTTGGGTCTCCATTCATTATTGTTTCTTTTCTTCATGTTAGGATTGTCATTCTTTGAAGTAGAATTCTGACCATTCCTAAAGAACCTTTCTATGTGACCTCTCTTCATTTGAAACAAATGAAGTTTTTATGATTTTACATACCTTGTGTATGGGCTACATGATGACTCCTTAAAGTTTTATTATCCCATTCATGCACATGATCATTTGATTTTCTAATGAATGCATTACAAGACCTTGCAATATGACCAATACCTTGACACCTATAGCATAATATGTCATGCTTTCCTTGTGGACTGGTTGACTATCTTGATTGATGATATTCTTCATTATTGTTATTATCTTTCTCATAATTCCATGCAAATATCTTATTATGAGATTTTCCTTTACAATCAATGATCTTATGACCAAACTGATGACAAGAATAATATTAACCATTGAAGGAGTTATCATACCTTATTGTATTAGGTTTCCTGATTTGATTTAAACTTTTGTGGATTTTTAAGTTATCCTTCTTATTTATATTTACATTTTTCTTATCTTTACTAGTACTCTGCTTAACACCATTATTCTTCTAATCTATTATCATTGTATTCTCAATCTTCTTATCCTTTTGAACATCTTCATGGAACCCTAGGCCTGACTTGTAATGTGTGACCTTTTGATTGCTTAATATATCATTAAGATCGATCTTACTTTTCTCAAAATTTTGATATGTTTTAAGCTTTCTCATAGATTGATCTATTTTCATTTGTAAAGACTCCATCTCTGATTTATATTTGACATATTTTTCATCCTTTCTCTTTAACTCTTTAACAAGGGTACACACCTATGTTTCAAGATGTTGAGTGATCTCATCATGATCTCTAACTTCATTACTCAACCTTTCTTCAAAGAAGCCAATTTTATCCTCATAAGTATTAATCAAGGATGTGTTATTTCTATTCTTTCATTGTATAATCTTCAACTCTTCCAAGGTATTCAAATATTTGTATTCAAGAGTGACTTTCTCATCTTCTTCCTCTAAACAATATCCACCAAATATCTATACCTAAAGAGCATTCACCTTCATCATCCATCTTCATCTTGGTGAGATCATGACTTTCTTATATAACATAAATTTTTGAATCAAACTTGAGGGTGAGAGACCTTAATACTTTATGTGATATTGTATCTTCTTTAATATCCTCTCCAAGATCTCTAATCATGTTCACCACCTCATCAACCCTTAGAAGAAAGGATGCCATAATATATTCTTCCTTCATTTTGACCCCTTTAAATTACCTTCAATAGGTATGTAATTTAGCCAACTTAACCTTTGAATCCCCTTCATATATGATCTATACCTTGTCTTAGAATTTTCCTTGGTAGACTTGAAATGGATTACCTTGGTGAACTCATCCTTTGATAGGCCATAAATGATAACATTCATAGCTTTATAATTTTTCTCATTCAACTTCTTGTTAGTTACACTATTTGGATGAGTATGGGGTGTATAATACCCATCTATATTACATAACCAAATGTCAAAAACTAGAGACATGATGTATGTATTCGTCCTTGCACTCCAAAAAACATAGTTGGATCCATTGAATAGTGGTGCTTGCTTAGTACAAAAACCACCTTGCATTTGATGACTACCCATTGTAGCTTTAATACCTTCAAATGGTTAAAATTGAAAAGAAGGTATGGATCTGATACCAATTATTAGAGGTAAAATCAATTGGGGGAATCAGTGATGTAATAAAATTAACTTTAATTCCAATCCTTCAAATTCTTAACGATTCAACATAAGCATTCATGAAGCATATAAACCATTCATTGCAATGAACAAAGAAAAATATGTAATATCAAAGAACATAACACATGAATTATGTGGGAAACCCTCATGGGGAATAAATCCCACTCTAAATCCTATAAACACATTGACTACAGTCCTATAATAGTTCACAAACAAGAGACTTTAGTGAAACACCCACTTCACAAGGATCACCAACCCCTAAGCATGGACAAACACCCACTTGCCCTAGATGTTGAGCACCCACACAATACCTTATGATATCAACACCTATAAAACTCTAATTTCATTCCAATATGATGGATAAATAGTGAATAAAAATTCTCTTCAACCCTTCACACTTCTCAAACCTTCACACACAAGCAATGCATTCAAAATAACCTTTTGGATCACTTTACACATTTTTGCTCATCCTCAATCATCAAACTTATAAAAAAATATTACAACATTATAAACATGACCACTAGGTCACACACATATCCCTCTCTCTACTCTACTCTTCAATCCATACACAAATCTTACTCACACTTCTCTTTTCTTTGCAGATTCACACTAGGAACCTTCATCTTTGATTTTGTTCTTTATAGAGTCTACATGATCACCACCTTCTTGGTCAGACACAAGACATTCCTTAACCCTTAAGTCTTATATCCCACTTAGAAAAAATATCAACACCACCTTCATAGGTTTAACATATATTTTATAGATCACCCTTAAATAATAACACCTTTCAATTAGGCCTAAGTAGCCCTTTTAGGTCCATAGAGACCTATTCATCCTTTTAACACTTAACCAAGCAAAAATAGAAACACAAGACCACTTCAAAGCACATATTTCCATGAAATATGACCCTTAAGAAATCTTAAAGTTATTAAATTCATCATTAAACACATTTATGTATGAAAAAACTATCAATCATTTGCCTTGCACATGAAAACATCATGAACAAACAAACAATAAACATCTAAGCAATGGTTCATACTGAATATGGATTGGTCAAACCTCCAAAATCCATATATATGATCCTTAGGAAGTCTAAAAAATTATTAAATAGATAATTAACTATTAAAAATCTAAACACAATCATAAAAAAATCAAACATCTTTCTTGGGTCACGTGTATAAGAAAGTCAAACCCTCAACTTTGAATCATAATAAATTCAATTATATGACTAGTCAAAACTCTAAATCAATTTTCTTAGATTTCCATTAAATTTATCTACCACTTTGATTTTTTATCCATCATGAAAAGTTATAGGAAAAATATTTTAGATTGGTTTTCCTTTGTAAATTCAAATATTTGAATTCCAATGGTCATTATAAAAATGTAAATTTGATTATGGAAAATGATGAAAATAGCCTAGGAGAGCAAATTTACACTATCACAAATTTTTATAGACATCATTTCAAGGTTTGAAATTTGAAACACTTGCTCTAGGAACAAAAATAAATATACCCATGTGACCAATTTATTTTGACACTTTCACACATGTAAATTCTAACATCATTAATCTGCTTAGTCAAAAAACTCTACCAAGATGACTAGGTTAACCTAGACCTTCACAAGACTACTTATATGGATTAATTCACTTATAAAAGTATACTAAACACCAATTACACCCCATATGACCCCTCAAACATGGTTAAAACATCATCAACATCCATCATCTTGACTAACCAAGCAAACACTACAAGGTCCATACATGATCACTAAGGTATACTTTGTCATTGACCTACTATCATACTTAATATCCCATTAACATTATTGGCCACCTTGGAGACATCATTGAAAATAGATCAATAATTTCCTTAAGGATTATGTACATAAATCCATACCCCTCATGCATCTCTTATTCAATAATGCCTCATTCATATGGGTCCCTGAGATCTAGGTGGCCTTTGAGGATTTGAAGCACATGCTTCATAACCCTCCCATCCTAATTGCACTCATCAAGGGTCAATATTTCATATTATAAATCTATATCATTAAGATCTCCATCAGGGGCATGTTATGTCAAAAGGATGACACTGGTAGAGAGAGATCTATTTAACACATCTTGTGTGTGCTAGTTGGCCTTAATCTCAACTACTCTACTATCAAGATGTAATGCCTCTCCCTCATCTTTGACATGAAGAAGTTGTGACATTACATTTTGGGTCAGACCACCAATGTGATTATCCAGTCTAATCTACTTCACTATTTTCTTCTAAAAACACTTATTTCTAGCTAGATTGTGAGGTGGATCATATTTCTTCAAGAGTTTGACCTTTGCATCATTAACCAAAAGACCACCAAGGGATTACCCATAGTCAAATAACTTGGTTATTTATTATTACCTAACCCTAGAAAGGAGTTAGTTAATGGTGCCTTTCATGATGAGAGGGTCTACTCAGTTGATAAAATTGAAGTCTCTAAGTGTGATTGGTATTAGGACATTGTTTGTTACCTTAAGACCCAATCTTATCCCATTGATTCCCCTTTATATGAATACTTTTATATCCAAAATATCATCACTCACTATGTCATCATAGGTGGTGTCTTATTCAAGATAGGTTTGGATGACATGTTGATGTAGTTCCTAGCCCTTGATAACACCTATATCACATTAGATGAGTCTCATGGGAGTGTCTATGATGGCCACCCAAGAGGGCAAAACATTTCTCAGTGGATTATTAGGATGGGCTACTATTGACCCATTCTTGTTAAGGATTCCATCTAATATACCAAGATGTGAAAGATCTACCATTTCACTAGAGATGCTATTAATACCCCCATAGGCCTATTACATTCTATCTTAGGCCCTTGTCCATTCTTGGTTTGGGATCTTGATTTAATCAGTGAGTATAAACCTACCTCTTTTGATAGAAATTGTTGGTTTATCACTGTTATTGATTATTTCACAAAGTGGGTTGAGGCATGAGTGGGAAGTTCATTGTCAAGTTTATCCTAAACTAACTCATTTGTAGGTTTAGGGTCCCCACCATGATCATAGCTGATAATGGCCTAGGATTCCAAATCCCCAAGATACATGAGCTCACTAAACATTTTAGCTTTTATCTCCATTTATCCTCCACCCATTACCCCCAAGGAAATGGGCAAGCTAAATATTTAAACAAGACATTGAATAAGATGCCCTTTCACAATATTACCTAGTCTAGGCATAATTAACACTTGATGCTCTATCCTATCTTTTATGCCTACTTAACCAATTTATGTATGATCATGGAGGCAAACTTGTATGTACTCATATACAAGTTTGATGATATCCTCCCTATTGAGGTTTTAATCCATTCACTATGGATTAAGACATTTGGGTCACTATCTGATGAGGAAGAACATGATACTCACCTCATCAAGGTTAAAAAATTAGATGAACATTGCATAGATTTTTTGAGCATAACCATGCTTATCAACATTACCAATGCCACTAGTTTAAGAAATTGGTGAATCTATGTCTATTTCAAGTAGGTGACATGGTTCTCATTTTTATAAGGAACACCTAAAAAAGGGAAACTCACTCACAAGTGGTTTGGCCCCTTTGTGATCATCATATCATTTCAAAATGGGGCCTATCATCTCTCCACTCTTGAAGGTGAACCCTTATGGTACTTGATCAATGGGTTTCACCTCAAGATGTTTCACATCTAGGGCCTATATGACCCTCTTGGGAAACTTGCCTATGGTGGTATGGAATATATTTCCCCTCTTTTCTCACCACTACCCTCCATGCTACCTATATATGTGTGTGCATATGGTTTCTTTATTATAATATCCTACTATCTAATCACATGTATCTAGTAGTCTATCTCAAATGAAGCATACACATCACACATAAAACCATATACACCTGTTAAAAATGAGAAATGACTTATATATTATGAAAATACATGAGTTTCTCTAGGTACATCATTTGACTTATTCTAAGCCTAGGATTTAGTTCCCAAAAACTACCATGAGTGTGGCTACATATAAGATACTTCCTAGTCAGCCTATGACTAGGTTCTATCTATAGTAGTCCTACTTAGGATAAAGATTTTAGTATCTACCTCTCAACCAATCAAGCCACAATCCCTAAGTGCCTCCACTCCTTTGGTATTCTCATAAGCTAGCTCAACCCATAGATGATCGATCTCAACATTTGTTTTAGCTAGCTTTGCCTCAAATCATGCTATAGCTACCTTGTACCATGTTAACTCTATGTATAGTTATGGGATCTGGTGTTGCACTCTCACTAGCTTAAGCACCTAACTATCAATAGTGGGTGTTTGGATCTACCCTTGATGGTAGATGTGGCACTCTCTCCATGAATGGTGCCACTAACACATTAAGGAATACCTCCCTCATAATTAAATCCACTTGGGACCCAATCTAGCTAGGATAGGCTCCTATACACACATAGAAAGCAAAAATGTTAGTCACATATTGGCTCTCACTAAAGGAAGAGTACTATAAAGACACTTTTTATCTAAAAAATACACTTTTCTTACTTGGTCATGACCCTAGTCTCTATAGACCTCCTTCTAGTCATATTCTTCCTAATGGTGGTGGTGGCCCTCATTGTAATTACCTCTCCACACTATAGGCTCTCTTCCTCTATCTCAGTCACATTCCCTACCTGACTTTAGTTAGCTAGGCTATGCCCATTTCTCTCATGACACTAGAGCTTATTGCCCTAGATGTTGGTATGGTCCTTGTAGACCTCAGAACTCCTCCTAACTCATGTAGGCCTCTACTACAACATCCTTTAGCCACACCATATACCTATATAGATCTCAGATGTAGTTGTCTAATACATCCTATTCTATGGTGGATCACAAAGGATCAATCCTATTTATGAACCATACAACCTATGCAACACCCTTCACTAGTGTAGGGTATGCCTCATCACCCCATGCTATCCTTGGATAGGTAAATGAGAGTCTATCATAAGCCCATGAAATAAGTAGGCTTGGCTAGGTTAGTCCACATACCCCTCTATAGTAAATGTGATCTAGTTACTGGTATAGTCCTCTTAGGATGTATTATCCCCATGCATACCTCTATCCTCCCTTTGTTCTTTAGATAATGCTTGTCCAGGATAGTGATATCCTCTTTGTACTTTGGTTGACATAAAGCCTCCCAGTCATGATACCTATTATCACCATATATAGCTATGGGATATTTGGATATCTCTAGGTGATATGCCCCCCATGGTTATTTTACTCCTTGTGGGGTCCCACTAGATAGAAATATATTAGTTTTGTGTCATGCACTTATGGTAGATCTATATTTCTCCCTATAGGTTCTACCCCATAGAGTCAGTAAATGTCCTTGATTCTTAGGATGACCTTTAGCCTAGGTCCTAATTAGAACACATGCCTCTCAAGCACCTTTATGATCATTAGTACATTTACCAAGTCTCTAGAGTAATATAGTGATGATATGTGTACTAGTTTCCATAGCCCTACACTTCATAAATAATCCTAGTCATATATAAGAAGAGAGTCAGTGTTTGAGTCTAACATGTTGGTACTCTCTCCTAGTTAGTCACCTCATAGGGTCTCTCTCCCTATGTTGGTCATTTACTTGCCTATGTTGACTCTCCATCTTATGGCACACTAGCTCTTCCATGTATCTGTAAAACTAATCAACATGAAAATGGATCAGTCATGTGAGTTATGGAATGATAAAAAAGTGTTCAAGATAATATCTAAGACCTAACTTCTTACTTTTCCCCTCTCTAGTCTTTTTGGCCTATTCTAGGCATTTTTTGGCTCCTTAAGACCTATTTTGGCCCCTTTTTGGCACAAGACATGGCCTTTTGGGCCAAGATGTAACCTAGTAGTGCGATAGGCTATAGGTTTTGCCTAGGTAGGCTATATCCTAGGCCATTACACTTTGAGAAGCCCTAAGGCTTCCTAGAACTTCCTCCTTAGGCCTTTGTTTGGCCTCCCAATTAACTTCGAGAGTTTTTCTCCTCCTATTGATCATTTAGATTGGTTGGTCTACCCAATTCATCCATCAAATCATCCAAATTTATTAAAATGCCTTAGGGCCTCCCAAACCCCAAAATTGACAAAATTTGACAAAACTTTGTGCAAAGGACTTATCAAACTATTGTGTGAACCTATGGTGTACTCCCCACATTCTCATAGGCTCTGATTGGGCTATGATAGCTTGTTGGATATCCTTAGAGTTTTTTAGAGTTAAAATGGGTATTAAAATGACATATTTTTCACTCCTTTTCCTCTTTTTAACTCTCTTTTTTTTCTTTTTATGGGCCCATTTTTGGTTTTTTACCTTTATTATGTTTCAAACCATGAAACTTCCATATTAAGAGTTTTGACCCATTCTAAATGTAATGAAATCCTCTATTTATATTTTGGAGTCCTTTTTAGGCCTACTCTCACCCATATTTGGTCCCCAAGGCCCCTTTTTGGTCTCTATTATCCTCCTAGGATTGTGCCCCATATATGGGCACCCAGGGATATAAGTTACTTGTGCTTCTTTTAGTTAGTCATTTCTCTACATTTCTATAGTTGATCTACTCGAATTCATGTTTCACTCTTTCACCATGGTTATTGTAGGTGGTGTTGATTATTGGTTGTATTATTTTAGGACTTGCTCTAATCTCTATTGATCAGTCTTTATCTTTTATGAAATTCCTGCCACCTTTCTCATTACCTCTTACTATGACCGATATTAGTCAACCTTTTTGATTACAAATTGGTTTCATTATCTAAATCCCTTATGAAACTTGCTTTCCCTACCTCACTTAGAGATAATCATTCTATGGTCACTATTCCTACATCATTAATCCCTATCATGGTACGCCTCTCAATGGTACTTCATATAGATGGTGGAAGCTGGGGCAACCTAGGACCTATTAATATGACTTGGGTCACTGACAATCCATGGGGCCATGAGCTTGATGTAGTTAGTTTCTTTTTTATCAATGAGATGAATAATGCCATCAAGTATCATGAAATTATTAACACTTTGATTTATGATCATGAGTTAGGTATGTGTTATGTGCAGTTGTTCTCTTAATCCCTCTTGGTCATGTCTTAGCTCATCATTGCCTGGTCTATATTTAGCTTTGAGTTATTCCCCCCTCTTACATGTGATGCATGATTTTATCTCCTCTTTCAAAGATGTCCAAGTTAACCATATCCCTCATAGGGATAACACTAAGGATGGCATGCTAGTGAATGCCATTATGTATTATATGATGTGGTTTGATATCAATTATGTAAGAGTTGGAGTTGGATCCAGATTTGGATTCAGATTATGTAACATTTGGACTCTCACCTATGGATCATGTCATCAACTTATTTCACCACCATCCTTATCTAGTAAGTGCAAGTAATTTTCTCTTTAATCATTTTAGTGTTTGATTTTATATTCTTTTATGTGGCTTATAATTATTGTACAACACTCTTTGTTCATTTAAATACCAACTATTTATACCTTGGGGGCATATATAATCATGCTTACCATGACCATACTCCTCCCTATGATTACACATAAGCTCATGTATATACTAATAACCCTATTTATCTTTATTTAATACATCCTCTACTTACATTGACCCAT